>ML787160.1:7253-18584 GCA_009831015.1 Picea engelmannii
TTGCTGGGTTTTCTTCCCCTAGAGGGTTTCCCAAGATAAATGTTGTGTCTATTGTGGATGTGTATTTCTCAGTGATCTTGTTCTTATTATGCTCTTATCTTATGAAATGCAAAGAACTATAATAATGGCATAAACATTAACAACAACCACCCATGCAATGGATGAAATGATGCCAAAAGTGTCTGAAACATCCTTGTCCAGGATGACTCACAGAAGACCCCTTCCCAAGTTTTATCAATTTGGAACTTTTTGTGAGGAAGAACCAAGCAAGGATCATGTTCCTTCCTTCCTTCGACCAAACACTGGAACGTGACAAGCTGTGTAAAATCTGAATACTTTGATGCTCATCACTGTCAAGGTGGGAGGACAACCAATAATCATAATGATATGACATCGTTAAACTGATGTTGCCTTCCATTTCCACATAATTCTGCATTAACTCATCTTCTGGTTGAGAGGTTGAAAGAGAACATACCACAGGAACCGTCATACTGTTTTCTTCAAGATTTTCAAAGTTACCCTTCAAAAAGATTGGTCCCACAGGAGGAGGGTGGGGACTTGAATCATCTAGATATTCAACATTTTCAAACTCAAACTCATTTATCTCCTCAAAATCAATAACTAGCTCATCCATGGATTCATCCGGAGTCTCCCAATGAATTTCCTCATCTTCTTCACTATCAAGCTCAAGTTCAAGGGGGTCCGGATATTCAATATAAGCTTCATCTTCTGCAAGGTGAGCCTCCATGATATTTAGTTGTTCGTTCATGGCCTCAAACTGTTTGTTATGGGCAATTTGTATGGCCTCACACTGTTTTGCATGGGCAATCTGCATGTTCAGAATTATTTCTTTAAGCTCCTTAATGGGATCTGGTGGAGTATCTTCCTCCATGTCTGAACTGATTGTGTCCATATCTTGAAAGTTCTTTCCCTTCCATCTTTCCATAAAATCATCAACCAATTCATGTGGAAACATGCTAGCTTCATTCAAAAACCTTTTCAAGTTCAAGGATGCAGAGAACAAGCCGTGAGTTCCTTCTCGAAGAATACTTTGTCAAATTATTTTAAAGTGGAGTCGCCAGATGACCAAGTTCATTTCAGACAAACAAGAGCATCAAACAAAGCAAAAAACAAGAAGGAAAACAAAAGTTAATTTATTATGTTTGGAACAAGCATTGGAAATCAATGAGTGCTTCTTCTCCAAGAATCTCAAGCAGCCAACAAGGATTGCTCCTTGCAGTATACTTGATATATTTGTTCAATGGAGTCACCACTTGGAAAGGAAGCAAACAAAAACGACCAATGCAAGTTCAAAGAATTTTTAGTTCTTAAAAAAAAATTAGTCGTTTTGACCAAGGATAAATGACTTATCCCCGACAACGGCACCAAAGATGTTGTCGTCCTTGTACACACTTGCAAACGTGAGCTAAGTTCGGCTCACGTAGTGTGTCCTTGGAGGCACAATGCCTAGGTTCACAGCCCACGCTGTCACTTTGACCAGAACCTCTTCCGTCTAGGCTTACTCCTAGGGAAGTCAAAGGGGGTAGACCTTAGTTACTAGATGTGTTAAAGTTAAGTTCTAGGAGTTAGTTTTAATTATTTACAAGGTTTGGGGGATTCTAATCCTAAGATGCTCAAGCAGCAAATGCAAGATGCACGGGTTAGTATGTAAGTCAAGCCTTTTCCTAGGGCAACTAAGACTAGTGCCTAAAGATTGGGCAAGGGGTCAACTATGTTAAGGGGTGTTTCACAAGTTGTTTACAAGATTGCAAAAGAATAAATTAAACCAATGAAATATCAGATACAGTTATTCACAAGAAAAATGCTAAGATACAAATGATACAAGAGCAAGTTAACCACGTTTTAGTTTATGTGTGCAGGATATCAAAGGATCAAAGCATCAACATCAACACATCATCACATTTATGAGATTACCATCAATATAGCAAATATCAAAACATTTAAGAAGATTTAGATACTTTAAGCACAAGTATTATTAAGATTGATGAAGACTATCCACACTCCTAATTACTCAACCCACCAAGTGTTTATTAGGTTTGGTCCAGGGTTTAATTATTAGGCTTTCTTAAGATTTATCAAATTTTATTAAGCTTTCACCAAAGCCTCCTCCTCCTATTGCCAAATAACTGCCGGATGCTCAATAAGTGTGTTGAAATAATGTAACTGCGAAGAGTATTCTTAATATTATTGTTATTTTATTATTAGGATTAATCCCCATTGTGGATTAATCATGTCGGTAATTGTATTAGGACCAAATCCCCTTTTGCGGATTGGTCATCGGGCAATTGTAATAGGTAGAATAAGAAGTCGGCCCCAGTAGTTATTATTGAGACTCAGAATTAATTAAAGGTGGGTTTACCCACCCAAAGTGAGAGGTCGGCCCTGCCAGTGAAGCCCCTTCACACGTGCCAGTCTTGTATATATAGGGAGGCTAGCGCCTCACTTTATCACACAACTCACTTGCTCATTCTCTTACGGGGCAAGCTGCAATTACTAGTTGGAGAGAGGAGAAGAAGAGTGGCACATCTTTTGGGGAGGATTATCTGTATTGGTTTGAGTTATCTCTTGAACATTGTATTAGCAATTTATGATAAGGAAGTTTTTGTTGGGTTTTCTTCCCCTAGAGGGTTTCCCAGGATAAATGTTGGGTCTCTTGTGAATGTGTATTTCTCAGTGATCTTGTTCTTATGATGCTCTTATCTATTGAAATGCAAAGAACTATAATAATGGCATAAACATTAACAAAGTGTTGCCACCCTAGCTTCACAGGTCAGCCCAAAACAAGAGTACTTCCCGGAGAGGACACATCCTGTGCGCCGTGAGACAGTCCCCTGCCTACACGCTCCGTTGTTTTCCTTAAGCCCCGTTTTAGATGGTGAAGATGGTGGTCTAAGGTACCCTAAATAGTCTATTAAGTATAGATATGGATTAGGTAAACTTTTAGGTGATTATTAGAGTGTTTTGAAGATTTTAAGACACTTTTAAAGTGTGATTTAGTGATATGGCCGAAACTGTTATGAGTTTTAAAAATGTGTTGCTTCAAGCTTATGCAATTAAGATTGTGAACACAAGTAGAGAAAATAAAGATGGATGAAAAAGATTTAAGTTATCACATGCACATATAAGCTTGCTATTATGGAAAAATCACAATGGCAAGGACAACTTGCCTTCAATAGATGAAAAGAAAAATTAAAGTGTGTTTGCCTACTTAACCATTTAGCAACATTCAAGCCTAAGCAAGTGGCTTCCAATAGATACAAGCAATAGAGAAATAAACCATTCACTTATCTAAGCACTTAGAGGTTAAGGCATTTAAGATCTAAAACAAGTGCATGAAGAAAAGACTTGAAGATTAACTAAGCATGTGAAGATCTAGTTAGGTTACTTAGTATGCCTCCCAATAGGCTTAAGACAATGATTATGTGTTTGATCTAAATCTAAAACAATGATAGCATTAATCCATAGATCATTAATCACATCATCAACCACTTAACCTTACCTATTGGGGTATTCCTCTCGCAACTAGGTAGGCAATTAATTAGGTTTTTCTTAGTTAGGTTAAGTTCTTTTAAGATTTAGAGATTAGGGCAAAAAAGTAAAGATATAGAGAGAGAGAAAGAAGTAGACTAACAAACTAAGCAAGCAAACCAAGAGACAAACTCTACCCCACGTCCTAGGTTGAGAAGGTGCCCCTCACCTTCTAAACCTCACGTCCTAGCCTAAAAGGAGAGCAAAAATGCTAAAAAATTGAAACCCTAGCTAGATCTAACTACCCAACAAGCTTACACAAAGAGGAAGGTCATACCACTTCTTTCCCTAAAGGTGTAAGCTACTAACAAGCAAGAAAAAGAGGCAAAACGTTCCAAAATGATGAAAATTTGAAAGGTAGGGTTGAGACTCGAGAGATAGCTACCAAACCCCTTAGAGGGCCTTTTAGTGTTGTGTGAATGTCCTTTGGGCAGCCAAGAGTCCTCTCAATCAGATCTGAAACCTGCAAAACCAGCAAGCTATGCTTGCTAGAAGAGCTACACACAATCAAGAAAAATGAAGGAAAACCCTTGCTTTTTAGGGCAAGAACTTTCCGCAAGAAAATGAGAGTATATGTGTATAGAAATGACCTATCTAAGTAAGTTATGCTAGCTGAAAATGAATGTGTATGAACAACAATATAGATGAAGAGTAAAGGGTTAGAGAAATGGAGTGTATGAGTGCCTCAAGAGACCCTTCTCCTTGAAGGAGTTCCCAATGAAACCCTTGAAGTATAAACTTGCAAAACTCTTAAAGTGATGTGCATACAAGAGATAATATGTTGAGCATGTAAATAAGACGAGACTTCAATCCTATCTAACACATCAAGATATATAAACCCACAGGCATACGCATTGATAGATCTACTTAGATAACACTTTACCTAAGATCAAATGTTTCATTCACCCAAAGAAATCAAAACAAGATTACCTCATAAGCATAAGAAGATCAAGCACACGCATTGCTCCTCTAGTTATCCTCCAAAGTTTATCCTTTATTATTACTCAAGAAAATAGATCTTGGAGAGAAAATACTCCAAAACCCTAAGAGCATAGAATGAAAAAATGGAACAATGGAGAGAGAGATAGAGAGAGAGAGAGATGAAAATCAAGTAGCATAACAATAGCTCAAGATATGGTGAGTTGGGAGTGAGGAGAGGGATCTATTTATACTTGGGTTGGCAAACCTACCTCTCTTGGATCAATGCCAAGTGTCCACCACCAAGCATAAAAGTAGATCTCAAGGCTAGGGCACACCATCTAGGGTTTAGATCATAGATCTAGGGTGTAGATGGGTGTGGGAGGTGTTGGGATCACACAAAACAAAAGTGAGAGGCTATGGGATTTGTGCTAGGGAAGAGGAAGAGGCCCCAATAATTAAAAATGAATTTTCCTTGGAGATCAACAAAAGCGGGGCGTAACTCTCCTTGGAGGGCACAAAAAAAGGGGGAAATGGAAGGAATGGAGAGGGATTAATGAGAAAAAGGGAGTGGGATCACCCTAGGAGGTGATGTGGGGGTTAAAGGGAGTCATAACTCATGAGAGGGGGCCCCATTTAAGTCACAACGTCCACCATCAAGGAAAAACGTCAATCCCCCTAAGGGGGCGTAACTTTTGAGTGTGGTGAGGGGGTAAGGGTGTTTAAAGGGTTGAAACAAGGTTGGGTGGTTAGGTTATGCTTAGGGAGTTTCTCTCTAACCTTATTTCACCATTTTACATCCTTCTAACTCATTATTACAATTTTACAATTTTGCCATGTTTGGACTTTAGCAATTAAAATTGTTGTTTTAGACTGACTGACACTCCGGGTGGACAAACCCATGGCTAAAGTTGTCTGACTGAGCTGAAACTTGGTCCATAGATGTGGGGGGTGCTATTCCATTTCGTTTGAACACAAATACCCCTATCAAAAGTCCAAGGACCTAGTTTTTACAATTATTGCTCAAAAATAATTAAACCTCCAAACTTAGGGAAATTTAATTAAAAATTAATTAATTAAAAAAAAACTAATTTAGACTCTACGAAATTCCGCAAAACTTTCTAAGATGTTTTGCATGGTCATTTACAATGATTCCCTATAATAGTTACCAAAAGATAAACCCACTAGAACGTCGTTCACCACTTTGGAGGAATTATTGCAAGTGTGAGGGAAAAACTCAAGGGAAATCAATAAGGCTGAAAAGCCCAATTGATAACCTGAGGATAAAAAGCCCTCGGTGAAAGGAACTCTCCCAGTGAACCGATCCCAAGGTAACTGACTTGGACATGACTCATGCAGACCTATTACATTATTAACCCACGCAGGGGTGCGGAAATTCCAATTACAAAATAAAATGTTGGGGCCAAACACTACCTTGTAGGACCAAAAGTCTTCGACAACATGGCATCTGATGATGCATCTCTTCATGGCACATGAGTTGACCACTTGTGTTGGAGAGGCGGTCAACAGGTCCCTTTGTTTCCTGTCGAGAAGCTTTTTACTGCTTTCTCGGGGATCCCTGGGCGAAGCATCTCAGGATTTCATTCTTTGTCTTCTATCTTTTTCCATCTACTTTTAGCCTTTGGGCCTTTAGCCCCTTCTTCCCACAAGGTAAGGTACAACCCTTAAATATTTGGCCAACCCAATGCACGGACCAGTGTACTAGGATGGATGAGTGGGACAAAGATGGAAAGTGGTAAGTATGGTGGGAGCGGACGATGGCTTCTCATGAATCCCCCCAGTGACAACTCAAAAGCCTACGGGCACCAACTTACTAGGGCATCCTATCATTCCCCCCAGATATGGTCAAGTGGATAGGTATCAGATCCAAGCACCCGTTAGAAGCAAAAAGAATTGAATGCACATATTCAAAGGTTTTGAGGATCAGAGTGACACATACCATGATACTCAGACTCATTACCTCATGGAGCAAGATCCATTTATGCTATAGGACCAGGCCGAGGTGACGGATGTTGTTGCTGCCGAGGTGACGGATGTTGTTGCTGCTGACAAAGTGGAGGTGTTGAAGAATGAAAAGATGGGCCCTCCAGGGCCATGCTCAAGTCGATCTGGTTCTCGGTACTCCATGTCTAGGACCTGTGGACCTCGAGACATAATCTCCTTAGTTATCCCTAAACTGGGGGATAACATAGCCTAGTCGGATATTTACCTAGACTATACTTTCAGTTTTCTTCTTTCTCTTATATGGGAGTTGCTTTTGCACTTCCACATTGTACTCACACTGGAACTCTAGATGTATCCTTTAGTCCCATTGACCTACTTTTGTGGCCATTCGTTGGAGATTAATAAAATTCTCTTATCTTATTGTATATTATATGACTTAACATGACTCCATGAGAAAGTATTATCGCCTAGGACTAAACCTGAAATTCGATCATTTGAAAGCACAGTTAGTGTTTCCTTTTGTCTTCTGATATTTTGAGCTTCCTCCTTTTCAATCAGATATCATATTCTGAAGCTCTGATTCATGGTCTTCTGAAACCTACTAGTCTATCTTGAAATGTTCAAACCGGGTCCTTTCAGTTTGTAAGAATGTCTCTTTGTCTTACTATATTTGTGAAAGACTCTCACGCAGTTGGATTAGGTCAAATTTGCTGGTGACACAGGTTAGTATTAAATTTAGAGAGAGACATTGCCCCTATCCTTGTTTGTTTTGTGTCTTTCAATTTTGGTTTGTTGATGCCATGGTTAGCCTCTCGTCTGACTTAATTCTCATAGTGAATTTTTCAAGTTTGGGTCTCTTATTGTTCTACAATATTTCACTCACGAATAACATAGATGAATGTAAAGTATATTCTTTACTTGTAATTACTTCTAATGGAATATAATTTAATGAAGCATGTTCTTATTTTAAAATACTTTTGTCTCTTATAGATGTGGGATTATACGAGGTGGGATGGACAAATATCTTACCCCAATGGGTCCAACAAAGCTGCATGTGAATCCTATTTTTGAAATTGGTCCCTTAGAACCCCGGTTCTCTGAATGGTTGGTATTTGAAGGTATCAGCGTGGATGAGAAAGGTCAACAGCATTACCTCGATGCAAGTGTAGCTTATAAACGAGCTGTCCTAAATGCCATTGATTATCTTTCCAAATTTGGATATACAAAAGAACAGGTATTACGCCACTATTTCTTATTTCGTTTTTGCTTCACGAGGATGGATATTGAATATAGCCATGCAAAAAGTCTGTCTGAAATTGTTTTCAGGTTTATAATTTCATTCATGAAATGAGACATTCTTGGTCTAGTATGCGTGCTTAGTAATTACCAGACATGTAATGCATTCTCAGGTTTACTTGCTCCTGTCTTGTTGCCCATGCGAAGGCAGATTGTCAGGCATTGTGGATGCCCCCAATGCTGTTGCAACTCTTGCCATTCCAGTTGCAATTTTTGATCAGGTTAGTTCAATATCTTGCTAGTTGATTTGAAATGTGGAGAAAGGAAAATGAACCAACACAGACATACATGCTCTCCTTGCTTATATAGGAAGGGAATGGGCATACCCCTACTTTGGTAGGAAATGTATGATTGTATGATATATATATATATATATATATATATATATATATATATTGTGCATTAATCAAATATAAGATGTATTTGTAAATGTAGGGATCAGTCAGAAAAGTGAAAAGAACCCTACTTTGGTAGGAAATATATGATTGTATGATATATTTTCTTTTGTGCATTAATGAAATATAAGATGAATTTGTTTCATAAAAAATGTAGAGACCAGTGAGATAAGTGAAATGAATGAATAGCAAAGAGAATCAGGAGAGTTTTGTGAACAAGTATGAATGCTTGCAATATTTAATATTTTCAGGTCCACCTAGAGAAAATGTGGATTAGGTTTCAAGCAGATATCACTGTAGATGCTCTGTCATCACTTTTCCATCATTTTTCTATGATATTCCTGCATATATGTTCTTCAAGACACTGCATTTCTGTTTTGGGTGTAGGATATTCGACCACGAAAGCACGGTGTGCCCAGTGGCCCACAGCTATTCAGGAGACCAGATGTCCTGAAATGTACCTATGATGGAACCCTTCCAACAACAAAAAACCTTGCTTCTGTTTAAGTGTTTAAATTGTTTATATATAGGAAAATAGGACAAGAAAAAGAAATTAGAGCTGAGCAGCTGAGTTTTTAGTAAAGACTAGAATTTCCTGAATGTTCAACTTAATTCTATCCCCTTAAGAACTGCATATCTGTAAACTACTGTCACTATCTAAATGTGTTTCGAATTAAAATTGTAATTGATTTTTTATATTATACTTTCATCATTTATGTCTGTGTATTCCTATCGAGGTAAGATAAGCCTACACAGTGGATTACTCCCATTGAAAAAAGACTTATATTCATGTTTTCTTGAATCACTGTCATATATTATTGTTGTAGCTGCTAGATTCGTTGTCTTGCGCAAGAACATGAAAGGATAAAAGATAAGCCTTGATGCAGTTTGATATGAAAGATGGTTTGGATGCATTCATAATATCCTTAACTCATAAAGGTACATCAAAAGAAGTTCAGTGGAGAGTCTAATGAAATTTCCACATATAACAAACATGGACTAGAATTTCCAACGGGGTATTGTTTCACTTGAGAGGTCGATAGAGTGTTGGGCTGCACATAGGGTTTTATTCTCACTGTGATTTGTCCCACTCATATGACATAAGTTTCAAAGGGATGTTATTGGGTGCGTGTCCCATGTGATTTTGGTGAAATAGATGCCCCTAGGAAGTGGCACTCAACTAAAGGAACTCCGATCTTTGGGGTGCAGCTGCTGAAGCCTGTTTCTTGAAGCATTTTCCAATGACATAATATTTCCCTTAAATCTTTTCAGCTAAGAACAATATAACAAAATTTTGTTGAACTTAATAACAATAAGTTATTTACTAAGCTAAAAAATATGGTTAATTAAATTCAAACTTCGGAATGATATGTTTCACTTTTCACTTCTCATTTTTGTTGAAAACCTCCTAATAATGTGGCATGGTTACAACTTGCCTTTACAGAAGTAACTAATAGTTTTGGTGTGTTCCTTGTAAGAATTTCCACTCACAAACATGTTGAATACATTAGTTCTCAACAATTGGACTACATTTTGGGGCTGACCTACTTTGACAAATATGACTTTTTATAACTTGCAAATATGCTACAAATAAAATGTCATCCTCGCTTTTCTCAGCTTCTACATATTTAAGAGTGAAATTGGAAGTGTTATTAACTAAGGGTTTATATCCTCAAGGGAAGGGTACCCCTCTCTGGAATACCATGGAAGTACTTATCCATAAGGATATTAACAGGTAACTGCACCTAACTAATGGACAAAACAGTGCATGGGCTAATATGACATGTAGTAAACATGCATTGTTATTATGACATAATCAACCATAATCATAAGCAAATACTAACTGGAATCATATGGAAAACAAACTCTCAAAGTGTTAGTTTTAGGGTAAAAATGTAAACAAATAGTCTTCTTTTAAATTTCAATGACTGAAAACAACTTAGATCTGTAGCTTAATCAGAAATAAAAACATATAGAAGGTAGATTTATAGAAGACAGAAACAGCTTAAGAAAAACAACTCAGATCACATATAAATATAACTCAGATCTAAGGTAGTAATGAACAGCTCTGAATACAACAGCAGATCTATATGATTAAACAAAGATCTCAGATCTAAAACTCTGCCTAATCAGTTTACAATGAGCATATCTTTTAGATCTATACAATGCTTACTCTATAAAACAATTCTGTAATCAGATCAGATTCAAATCAAAGAGAGATAAGTAGGAAGCATACCTGGTACAGCAACCTACCTCTGAAGATAGCACAATAAACACAATAGGTATAGATCCTGTTTGTATGCTCAGACAAAGGTTCAGTTCATGGGTCAAGTGTGGATCTCTATGCCAAAGACTGAAGGAACTTTCTTGCCACCAAGCCCAAAAGCCACAGGGATAAAAACACAAAAAGAAAAGAGCCCAAACCCTCACAACAAAACCCTTGCCCAAGAAACCTTCAGATCTGAAAACACTGGACTGTGTAAACCCTTGTCTCAACAGAGATGTAAAATGAGCAGTTTAGAAGCTTTAACAAACAGTACCCCACAATACTGCCCTAGCTAGAGGGCTGCACAGCAGACTTAGGATAGGGATACCAACTCACTACTCATACATTGAAACCCAGCCAACGAATGCACTTACCCTAAGCACAAAAGGAGAACAACAACAGATCTGAGGAGGGCCGCACCTAACCATGCCCAAACAGTAATGAAAACAGCGGCAGCTTGAGCTTCATACACAGTAGCAAGCAAAAGGCATTAACCAAGGCTCATACACAGCAAAGAGGACACGTCAGTCAGGAGAGAGGACACGGCACCCAGCAGAGAGGACACGGCAGCCAGGAGAGAGGACGCGACACTCAGCAGAGAGGTCACAACAGCCAGGAGAGAGGACGCGGCACCCAGCAGACATCAACAGCATATCAAGAGGACGTGGCACCAACAAACATCAACTGCTGATCAAGAGGACTGAGGCTGCAGACTTAGAGAGGCTCCACGCTATCACAAGAAGAAAGAATGATAGGTGAATAGGTGTAGGGGGGGTTTCTTATATAGTATTTAGGTTAGGGTTAGGGCTAGTTTAAGTTAACTAAAAGTCACATGTTTAAATTTGGAATTTAAACATGTGACAATAATATTTAGTATTTAACTTTAAAACATTACCCCTTAATAAACCAACAAAACCCCAAACCAAACAAACAAGGGTAAAG
>ML787160.1:31449-65247 GCA_009831015.1 Picea engelmannii
GTCCAATAGAGTAAGTGCTATTGGGGCACGCTTGGCTCTTGTATGTTTCACTTGCATTGGTGTATCTTTGTATCTAATTTGTAAATGGTGTAATCATTTGTAATACTTAGAATTCTTTTGTAACTAATTGTAAGCTTTGGTTTGGGGTATTTTAATTTGTTCACTTTGTAAACCTTTTGTAATAAACCACCCTCAAACTTAGTTGACCCCATTGCCCAACCTTAAGCACTAGTCTTAGTTGACTCAGGGAAAGGGCTGACTTACATTTAGAACAGACTTGCACTTGCATTGTTGCTTGATCATCATAGGTTAGTTTTCCCTTTAGCCTTTAACCAATTAAAACTAACTCCTAGAAAATTTAAACTAAGATTAATCTAGTAACTAGGGACAACCCCCCTTGGCTTCCCTAGGAGTAAGCCTAGAAGGAAGAGGTTCCAGTCAAGGTGACAGTGTGGACTTGGAACCTAGACAATTGTGTCTCCGAGGACACACTAAGTGAGTAGGACTTAGCTCACGCTAGCAAGTGTGTATCAGGACGGCAACAGTGAGCAAGGGATCTCTTTGATCTTTTGGGACTTTGACAGAAGTGGGTTGGGTATAAGTTGGTGTAGGTATTTATTGGGCAGGGCACTCATAACAACTTCGGAGATGACATTGTCTAAGCAGTGGATACAACATGTCTTTCTTAGCACCCCTTGTTAAGATCCAATAAAATTGTATGTTCCCGAGCCAATTTTTTCGCTTGGAACACTAACTGACCACTGGTTATCTTATGTTTGTGTGTTTACTTGCAGGTTGACTTCTTAAGTTCGGCCTTAGGGTTTATATTCAGTTATCAAGCATAGATCTGAAGATATAATCAATGGAAACACAAGATATGACTATTACATAAGATATGGAACCAAACAACATAGATCTGACCTTTATTGATAAAATAAGCAAGAACCTGATACAATGAGGATGCAGATCTGGCATAACATCAGATAGATCCAGTAAATAAGATATGCGCTGCTACAAAATGCTCCCGATAAGAAGATACTAGCCTCCAAAGGCTGAATACAATATGAAGACCAATATGAAGACCAATATAGAAGAACCAAGGTGAAGTCCAAACCCCCCTGGTAGATGGCACATCCTCCTGAAAAGCTGAGAAGACACAATGTTTTGGCGTAGCTGAAGGAAGCCTCTGAATAGCATCAAACTCTACAGAATGATAGATCGAAGCAAGTAGAAGCCCTCCCTGAAGTCTCAAGCTCAGATGCCAAGATCTACTCCTCCAAACTGTTGAATCCTCAATCAAGACTGTGCCCTCTTGAATATTGTCAAGCTCAATATTTCAGCCCTGATGAAATAGGCCTCCAAATGCCTTGAAACTCCGTAGAAAGATAGATCAGGACACGACAAGTCACTAGGGGAAGTCTCAGGGTTAGATCTAAAGTATAACCCCTCCAAACTGAGTAGATTTGAATCACTATAGTGCCCTCCTTCTCTCCAAAACGTGCCAATGCTCTAGGAAACCAACCTGTAAGAGTAACCTTCTCAAAAAGAACTAGATCTGATGATTGAGGCCCTGCAAGAAGAACCCAGATGCTAGAATGTCCAAAAGCTTTGTCAATCTCCTGTAACAAACTTCTCTCCAAAGAATGACGCGCTCCCTTGCTGGAAACCCTCAAGGGTACGGCCTACTACTCTCCTGGATGAGTGATGGTACTTGTGAATGTTGTAGAATGGTGTGGGTGGAGTATTGCATCCCCAATACCAAGCTTGGAACAAGATGGGTGGAATCTTTCACCACCGAGTTGTTCTCTAGGGTTTGTATTCTCAAAACCCTCAAAACTGTGTGCTCAAGAGCCCAATAGGAAAATGCATAATAATCCAAGATGAATGAGAGGTGCGCCCTAGGATTTCCTTTATGTGTCCTTTCTATTTCTCTGTTGAGTTAAGGTAACCCTTAGTTTCAGCTCCTAACTCAATCTCAAGTGTTCTAATTCTTCAGTGAGTTACTTTTAACCTTTTCAAGTCAACTTCAAATTATAACATTGAGTTTAGCTGACTTTTCCCCATGTTGCATGAGACTATAGTCTAGTGGGGATGACTAGACTATTGAGTCTCTCCAAGCCTTTTCATCAAGAGGTGGGGGAAATTACAAAAACAAAAATTTATCATTCGATATGATTTAGGTTCTCTGAAGTTTTGGGTTGATTTAGAGACCCCCAAGGCTCCTTGGGAAAAAATGTTATTTTGATTGGAATCATGCCAAAATATTGTTGATGATTACAGTTGTGTGAGACATCCTCCAGGACACAGACTGAGTAAGTCGGCCTGAGAGAAAGTCCATGAGTTGGGTGTGCCCATGAGTTGGGTGTGTGGTTCCTCTCTTAGACGGAGAAGGAATGTTGTGTGCCCCTGTGTGGGGTGAGGAAGCCCATGAGTTGGATGTGTCATTCCTCTTTGAGACGAAGATGGAATGTTGTATACCCCTGTGAGGGGTGAAGAAGCACATGTGATGGGTTTACTGTTATCCTCTGTGCAAAGAGTTGAGATGATCCTCCAGATGATTCTCCTGTGTAACACAGTGAGAAAGAAGATCTGTTGAGTTGACGTGCATGGGGCTAAGCACAGGTGAACGTGTGGGAAAGCCCATGAGTTGGGTGTATCGTTCTGAGACAGAGATGAAACACTGTATTAGCCTCCTCTGTGCAAAGAGTTGTGATGATGTGATACTCCATATGATTCCTCTGTGTAACACAGTGAGAAAGAAGATCTGATGAGTTGAACGTGCCTGTGGCTGAGCACAAGTGAACGTGATCCTAGTGGCTGAGCACTAGTGAGTGTGATTCTCCTGTGAGACACAGTGAGATAGAGATGTAGACATCCCTGTGGCTAAGCACAAATGGATGTGCCCCTAGTGGTTGAGAACTAGTGGGTGTATGAGATCCCTTGCTATATTGTACAAGAGTCAGACTTACATGTAACCCTATTTGTGATGTAAAGGATACAAGTCGACCCCACCATAAAGTAAAAGATAATTAATATGGTAATTATTAATTATATTATAAGTTATTGAGGTTGGCCCTGTTGTGCCAATAGACACTACTATTGACAGGTTCAGTCTAATATAAATAAAGGTAAAATTACCCATTGAGGAAACATATCACAAGTGTGAGTTTGGAATTTTCAGCAAACACTTGTTCTTGGGAAAAGTGTGCACCTATCTTGGGCACTAGTCTTCTAGGGTTTGTGAGCACCCTCTTGTGTGCTAGATCTTTATGGTGGTGGAGGTCTTTCTCTTGAAGAATATAGCAAAGGATTGGTTGGGTTTTCTTCCCTTGTTGAGAAGGGTTTCCCAGGATACTTCTTGTGTACTTCTGCATGGTGTTTCTTCTTGTGATCTTGGTTGTTGCAACAAATTGTTTATGGTTTAAGTAAAGTGCTAAAAATGGAATGAACTTCATGCTTAAGCCTAGCTTACTGAAAAATAAACATGGTTTCAGAGCATAGGTCTTAAACAACCCATTGCACAAGCTTCTACCAATCATTCATTCTCTTTGGTAGAACCGTACGACACTCCTAGGGTTTCCAGAAAATCTGTACAACCCTCTTCTTTTGGGTGTTTCAGCACTTCACACTTGGACGTTGGGGTTGAAATTTGGGCAAGAGGGTATGGCCTCCTTCAGTGCACCTCTAGAAACTCTCAAAGTGAAATTTCGAGAATTTTGGATTTATTGCCCTAGGGTTTCTAGGGTTCCGCAAATTTCTGCAGATTTTTGGTTTTAGGGTTTCTGCAACTCTTTGAAGAAGCCTTCAAGATTACCTGTGTTCTTCTGACTTTCAAGGCTTATTGTTGGCAGTCATAAGCCCAACAAAACCTAAGGTTGCTAGCCTATCCTAGCCGTTAGGTTTTCTAGCCCAGTTGACAAGGGTTTGTGAAGAATCTAAAAATATGATGAACAAAACTATGATGGAAGATAGGCTTGATGGATCAAGCAACTTCAAAGTTCCTGGAAGACAAGACTTCAGAGCAAAACTTATTGTGGGTGATACAAAAAGGTTTACCAGAGACAACTATCAATGAATGGAAGAAAGATGACGTCAAGACAAGGAAGCAAATCATCTACTCAAGATCTTACATTGAAGGGCCAACTTCAAAATAACAAGATGACAAAAGGTGACATCGTGACTACCTTCTTCATGAAGATCTCAGAGGACAGAGATCAACCAGGTTCCATTGGAGAAATCATATCAACATCCTCAGGTATGCACTTGTATATATTATTTGTATCATTGTCATGAGGGAAATTGTAGGAGGAAGGAACATTTTCTGAAGTCATGGATCCAGAGGGATCTTAGTGCATTAAGAGGAACAACACATTGGAAGTGAAGACTCCAGGTTTGATTGTTTTAATTATCATGCCTCTAAACTACACTTCTAAAGTTTGCTACATTACAAGTAGGTGTTGTAGTTGTGACAACAATCCTTAAATCGTTTTGATTCTAGAGATGTACTCATTATTCTCCTTTAGGAGATATTCTTGTTTTGTTTCCTTTCGTTTGTTTTTCTTGTTCTAGGCAGGTTAGCAACAAAGGAAGATGGTTATACTTCAGACTTCAAAGAGAGTCAAAACTATTTGAAAAGGAGGAAGAACAGAACCACCATTGAGGCAACCAATGCAATAATGCATGATCAAGAATCTTTCTATGATTCTATGGGCAGAAGCATGCATGACACAGTATATGTTCAGAACAAGAGTCTTCACCATATTTTGAAGAAACATAACTTCCGAAGAAGCCTTCACCAGAGTGAAGCCCGAGATTCAACACTTCAAGATATTTGGGTGCCTAGTGTATTTTCATGTACCCAAAGAGAAGAGGTCCAAGCTAGACCCTTCATGGAGAAAGGACAGGTTATCGTGCAGTTTGTATTTTAGATTACTAGGCTAAAAGATAAGGGTCAAACTGGTGTAACATGAACCTCCCCACCCAATGTCACCTCGATGGGGGGCTCTTTCTGTTTAGGGAGGTTAGCCTAGGGGAGACATCCCTGGTAACATGGGGTTTGAAGAGGCAAAGAGTAAAAAGTCAAAATTTAAGGTTATCCCTCCTCGCAGGTTACCACCAGTATTAGATAATCCGGCTAATCAGCGAATAAAGAAGTGAATTCCCTGTTGAGAACACCTGCCCAGAACAAGACAATAACAACACTATATGTATATTTGTAGGTTATAAATTCAAAGGGTTAGTACTTCTTAATTATCTGATCTCATTCAATAAGTAAAGTAACAGATAAGATGAGTTCAACGTTTTACTAATTGCTCAATGAAAAATCACCAATTCATCAATATCTATCACAAAACAACCAAGCCAACAGTATTATCAATCAAAATTAGCTCAATAAAGGCTTGACGACATTATTAATTGTTGAGTTAGAAGGGTTGTTGCGTCAGGTATGACGTCAGCCCTAGTTAGTGGCGTTAGGGTTAGTTAAGGTTTTGAAAATTAAAGTTTTTAAAAGATGAGTTTGCACACTTCAAGCTCAACGTTGGAAAGAATATCAGTGCCTTAGGGTTAATGGAGTCAAGGTAAGGGCAAAAGATCTCAGGAGGATTTAAAATTTAAAGACTAGAAGGTTAGGTTCTATGGTGCTGCAATGGTAGGGCCCTAGAATCAAAACCCTAAGGGAAGGAGGCTCATCCTGGTTTTGCTTAAGCAAGGCTTCATGCTCCTTCCTCCTTCTCTAAATACTCTTGGCAAAACGGCTAGCTTCAAAGTACATATCTAAGGGAGAAAAGTGTTGCAGGAGCAAGGCTTCTCAAACCCTAGGTTTAGAATTAACTAGGCCTAGGACGTCTCCTCTCTCCAACCTATACTTTAATGCTAACTCAGAAAAAGGGAGATAAGTGTAGCAATGGCTAGGCTATATCTTCCTTTATCAATGGCTAAAACAATTTCTCAAGCATGGGGACATATAGCAATGACCTACTAGTGTACTTGCTACCTAGGGTTTCAAGATTCAACAATATAATAGCAATAATATAGCAAATGTAAGAAATTAAGCCTACAACCATTCATTTAAGAAGTTTTGCATGAAAATTTTACTTACATATCATGAAGAATGCATAATCAAACCCTAGTTGTAAACCTTCCATGAGAGACACACCATAAATGCCAAGAGAAATCCTCCAATAAGAGTTGTGCCTCACTTCCAACACCAAAAATACTAAGACAAATGCTAAAGATAATCTCTCACAAGAGAGTGAGTTGTGTTATGATTAAAATGAGGAAAAACATCCTCTATTTATACCAATCAATGACCTTTGAATTAAAATTTAGGTCATTAAAACAGCCAACAAGGCTGACTATGAAATTTACACTGTTTTTACATTAACTGCTAGAAAATGTCATAATATGAGAAAAAAGAAGGACGTCAAGCCCCTTTGAGGGAGACATTGGCCCTTTTTGGGCAAATACAGCATCCAGAAACCAAATGTTGGCCCTTCTATGGCTCCTCCAAGCTGCCACACGTGCCAAATGACCTCAGCACACTGCCACATGCTCCAGACAGCGTCCATCTCTCCCAGGTGACGTCCTGTCCATCAAAGGAAAACGTTTCATCTGCAGTGGGTGATTCCCCCTAGGGCGGGCTCTGCTAAAGTGTCCTGGTGGAACGCCCTTCTTTCTTCTCATGCAATGGCTCATCACAATGTTGCCCTATCTCTGCCATCCCAGCAACCATCTGATGGGCTCTTCAGCCCCATGGAGGTCTGAGCTAATCATATCCCCATGTGTACCGGTCCACTGGTACCTGTCCGTCGGGTATGGTCCTGCACATCAAAAACTACGCCCTCCATGGGCTCATCAGTCCTCGGGATCATAGCAATGTCAATCATGTTTCATCATCAAATTTATCAAATACATGCATAAAATCCCTAGCATAACATCTAATAGCTCAAGGACATTACATTGATCTACTATACAAAGTTGAAGAAATAGACAGAATAACCTATTGGGCTAGTATCCACAGGAAAACGAAGGTTTCCATAGAAGATCATTCAAGCCATGTACATGAAGTGATATGGTCTAGGGATGTCCAGTCATAGTGAAGACCAGGGGTAGGTATAGTCCGTGGGTGCCTTTGTAGGAGGTGAGTTGTACCTGTCATGGATGCACTTTTTCCAAGCCCCTTTATTGCCTTTATTTTTTATTTATTGTTTTTTCTTTCTTTTTACTTCAAGGTCTGACTAGAGGACACTGCCTTGGCGTGGTGACCAGAGCTGACAGTGTTACCCATTGGTATTTTCGTAGAAATGATAAGGTTGGCTCGTGATGAGACCCCCTTTCCCTTGGCGATGCAACCAAAGGTCATTGCCCTGGCGTGATGACCAGATAATGGCAATGTCATACTGCTAGATACCTATGAACATAATGGGTCGGCTCGTGATGAGACCTCCCATCCTCTTGGTTAGGTCTTGTTTTATTATTTTTCTTAGGGTCCTTTTTGTTTCTTATTGAGAGGCCTTTTATTGCCTTCTTGGGGATCCCTGGGTGAAGCATCTCTAGGTTTTATTTCCTATGGATTTTATCTTTTACCAGCTGCTTTTACCCCCTTCTTCCCATAGGATAAAGTGTAACCCTCAAAGATCGTCCTAATGGTCAGACCAGGGGAATGGGACGGATGTAGGGGAGATAAGATGTAAAGTGATAGAATGGTGGGAACGAACGATGGCTCTACAAATCCCCCTTGGTGGCTAACCAAAACCCATGGATACAAGCTTGCTAGGGCACCCTGTTAATTCCCCCAATAATGGTCAAGTGGATTAGTGTAAGATCCAAGCAGTTGTCAGAAATGTAAGGAACCTGATGCATATATAAGAAAGTTATAACGATCAAACATGACACATACCATGATACCTTGGACCAATTACCTCATGGAGCAAGAGTCTTCTCTGATGCAAGTCCAAGCCGATGGTGATGGAAGTTGTTGCTGCTAACAGGACAAGTCTGGCGAAGAAGAAGAAGGATGGGCCCTCCAGGGCCATGCTCAGGTCAATCCTGCTCTCGGTACTCCACGTCTGGGACCTGTGGGCCTCGATACATGATCTCCTAGTTATCCCTAGAAAACGGGGATAACAGGACACATTAAAAATAATAAACTGAAAATAAAAATTATGAATAAACTTAATTATTTAATATTGAATTAGGGTTCTTCCCAGCCGACATTTAAACTCTCCTCTCTCCAATTAGCATTTATATGAAGCGTCTCTCTTAAATCATAACCCAGGCTCCTTGTCTTGAAGATGGATCCTGATATGGATCTGAAACATCAAAAATCCATCAACAACACTGTGGTTTTTCCAAACATAACTGAGAAAGGACACATTTATGGAATAACAAGTAAATCTTCAAAGACATATCAGATCTACATCCCTGGTTAGAGACCGACTAAGACAAGCAAAGATGTTGCCTTTGAAGAAGAGATAGCTTGTCAAACATCCAGAGAATCTTAGATGGAGATTGACAGTGAGATAATACCTTCTCCCCCTTCAGTAGTTCAGAGGGAGACAAATATTATTCCTGCCGATCCAGTTGCTCTAGTTGATATGCCCAGAGATATTGTATTAGGGCATAAAAGACATGTCTAGGCTTGACAAACTCTGTAGGAGGTAGAGGAGCATACAAGCCCCTTAATGCACATCTCGAGAGAGCAAAAGAGATTTTCGAGCTACCCCTCAGTCATGAGCCACTTCATTAATTCTAAGCCTTCTTGTCATGAAGAAGCGACTGGTGAACAGGTGTGAGAAGATGCCATGACAGAAGAATACCAATATATCTTAAAGAATGATGTATGAGATATTGTTTCGAGACTAGAAGGGAAGTTTGTGGTGACTTCCAAATGGATCTATAAGATCAAGCATGCAACTAATGGAAGTATCGAGAAATACAAAGTGATATATATAGCCAGAAGATTCCCACAAACATAGGGAGTTGTCTATGATGAGACACTTGATCTAGTAAGACCGATACACCTCCATCCGTACTACCATCCATGAGTTGGAAACTACATCAGATGGATGGATTCTTGATGAGTTTGGGTTTCAACAAGAGTGTTGATGATCCAAATCTATATTATTACATTGTTGGTGACGAGAGCTTGATTTTGATGACTTGTTCAGGAAGTCGTGTTGTTGGATACAAGCAAGCTTTGACTTTTGATTTCGAGATAAATGATCTAGGTATGATGCACTACTTCTTGAGACAAGAAGTATGACAGAGGACCAATGAGATTTTCCCAAGTCAAGGAAAATATACAGTGGTGATATTAAAGAAGTTCAGTGTGACATAATGCAAATCCATACCTACACCGATGATGATGGATTTGAAGAAAATGAATGATGATGATTCAGACGAGATTGATCCACAACTAATTGGATCACTGATGTATCTGGTTAACACCAGACTCGATTTATGCTATGCAATGAATATACATTAGTCAATTCATGAGTCAGTCGAAACAAACTCACTGGATAACAACAAAGCATGTATTGAGATATATACGAGGTGCAGTTGGATATGGCTTGAGATATGCCTCCAGTGTGGACTTGATTTTGCAAGGATATGTCGATGCGGATTGGGCAGAGAACGCAGTGGATCAGAGGAGCACATCCGAGTGTTGTTTTACCTTTGGGTTTGCCATGGTTTCCTGGTGCAGCAGGAAACAAAGCTCTGTGGCCTTGAGTACCACAGAAGCAGAGTATATAACATTGAGTGTGTGAAGTTGTGTGGCTCCACAAGCTTCTGACAGATTTACTTGATCATGAGGTGGATTCTATGATTATAACCAGAGTTGTGTGAAGCTCTTTGAGAACCCTGTGTTCCATGATAGATCAAAACTCATTGAGATAAAATATCATTATATCAAAGACATGATGCAGAGGAAAGCAGTACACGTGCAGTAACTTCCTACGCATGAGCAGATTGAAAATATCTTCACCAAACTGGCTTGATGAAGAATACCTCTCTAGCTGAGAGGGAGTGTTGATCACTACAACCAAGATGAAGTTTGAGTACTTTCGTGCGAGATTTCGCCTGATGGAGAATGCCTCCCTAGCTGAGAGGGAGTGTTGATGATTACTATTGCGTGAGACATCCTCCAGGATACAGACTGAGTAAGTCGGCCTGAGAGAAATCCCATGAGATGGGTGTGTGGTTCCTCTCTGAGACGGAGAAGGAACATTGTGTGCCCCTGTGTGGGGTGAGGAAGCCCATGAGTTGGGTGTGTGGTTTCTCTCTGAGACGAAGATGGAATATTGTGTACCCCTGTGAGGGGTGAAGAAGCCCATGTGATGGGTTTACTGTTCTCCTATGTGCAGAGAGTTGAGATGATACTCCAGATGATTCTCGTGTAACACGGTGAGAAAGAAGATCCGCTGAGTTGGACATGCATGTGGCTGAGCACATGTGAACATCTAGGAAATCCCATGAGTTGGGTGTATCATTTTGAGACAGAGATGAAACGATGTATTAGCCTCCTTTGTGTAGAGAGTTGAGATGATGTGATACTCCAGATGAATCCTTTGTGTAACACAGTGAGAAAGAAGATCTGTTGAGTTGGACGTGCCTATGGCTGAGCACAGGTGAATGTAATCCTAGTGGTTGAGCACTAGTGAATGTGGTTCTCCTGTGATACATAGTGGGATAGAGATGTGGACATCCCTATGGTTGAGCACAGATGGATGTGCCCCTAGTGGCTAAGCACTAGTGGGTGTACGATATCCCTTGTTATATTGTACAAGAGTCAGACTTACCTCTAACCCTATTTGTGATGTAAAGGGTATAGGTCGGCCCCACCATAAAGTAAAATATAATTAATGTAAAATATAATTAATATGGTAATTATTAATTATATTATAAGTTATTGAGGTTGGCCATGTTGTGCCTATAGACACTACTATTGACAGGTTCAGTCTAATATAAATAAAGGTAAAATTCTCCATTGAGGAAACATATCACAAGTGTGAGTTTGGAAATTTCAGCAAACACTTGTTCTTGGGAAAAGTGCACACCTTTCTTCGGCACTAGTCTTCTAGGGTTTGTGAGCACCCTCTTGTGTGCTAGGCCTTTCTCTTGAAGAATATAGCAAAGGATTGGTTGGGTTTTCTTCCCTTGTTGAGAAGGGTTTCCCAGGATATTTCTTGTGTACTTGTGCATGGTGTTTCTTCTTGTGATCTTGATTGTTGCAACAAATTGTTTATGGTTTAAGTAAAATGCTAAAAATGGAATGAACTTCATGCTTAAGCCTAGCTTACTGAAAAATCAACAAATATATCACCAGATAAGGGGTGTTTGTCCCCAATTTAGCCACGCCTTCAAAGATAAGTGTAAGGGGTGTTTGTCCCCAATTTGGCCACGCCTTAAAAGATAAGTGTCACCCTCACCAGTGGTAAAGGGGTTACCGAAGTGTGTGCAAGAGGAGGAGAATGGGTGTCCTAGGAATGGACACATTATCATCCCAATCCTAATCAACAAATAAAGTAAGATTTGTGATTATCAATCTCATTGACAACCAACAAGTTGTCCTTTGGCATAGGTCCAAGTTTGGATTATAATACATAGATTCAATCTCTTGTACACATGTAGGGTCCATTGGAGGCATAGTTTTATAAACAACTTCATTCACGCTAGGATGGGAGGTCCAAAAGAATGGAAAATGCTTACCATGAATCTTATGCCTTTTTGTCTAAATGCTGAAATGTTTAGCTTAGAGTTCCATATTCCTTGGTACAACTATATTGTCTAAGACAACGAAAGACTTGTGATGGTGATTGTGTACATTTCCTCCCCTCAAATACTCATACAAAAGACCCTACACAACGTTGTTGTGAACGATTTCTACTTGGCAATGGAATAAATTACTTGGATTACCATAGAAGTACTACAATGATTTTTAAGAATAACTAATTAAGGTAATTGTGATATTTAATGAATAATATAATACATGTGTTAATTTGACAAAACTTATGTAGTAAACATGTGCTATTATTATGACATAAGTAACCCCAATCATAATCAAATATTAACTAAAGACAACCAATAGATAAGTACACAAATATTGATAAGCTTAAAGCCTTGTAATAATTCAATATTACATCTCAACTCTAATTCTCACTTGTGCTCTAGTAAATGAGATGAGGGGTATAGATACAAGGAAAATTCGTTGTGTACAAATTAAAAGTGTCAACTTGGAGCCATATATCAACTTAATACAACACATACAAAGCAACAACTTCTAAAATAAGATGTCCCCATTTTGGGTATCCATGCACGATATCAACTATCTAGCACTCAAAGCGTAGTAGAAAATGAAATATGCATACAGAAAAGGGTAAGGTCTCATCAATCCATTGGTTTTCAAAAAACTCTGAGGTTTTGGGTATGTTATCCCCCCATGCCTAGGGATAACTAAGGAGATGATGTCTCAAGGCCCGCAGATTGTGTTAACACTAAGTAAATTGCCTAGGCTGAGGAGACAACTTACAAAGGTAGCCACAAAACCACTTCAGAACTAAAAACTAGCCCTTTCAGTTCAGAGAGGGATCTCTCTTGTCACTTGGTCTCTTGGAAGATGGATCTTCTCTAAAGTTTTAATGTCTAGGTTTTGATTTGATGAATAGTTATGGGGTTTGCTGGCAAGAAGGAAAGGAACTTGTTGGGCAATGGAGTCAACTTTGAAAACAATTGAAACAATGTTTGGTAGGTAGAGTTCTCAAGGAAGCAAAGGCAAGGTAGGTGATGAACTTTAAGTCTTTTAATTTGTTGTGATAAGATGGAAGAAATGAGAAACATATAACATCAATCAGAGCACCAAAGAGATGAATTATGATGAGTTAAGAAAGAAGAATAGAGTTCAAAATTGTTTGAATCTAAAGCACCATTTAGATGAATTTCAGACCCTTTAATATCCAACTTTAAACATATGAAAGGTTGCAAATGAAGGGAAAGAAAACTAGAAAAACATACATGAAAGGAAACACATACTTCAGGTCATCACCACATGAATCTTTGGTGTGAAAAAACTATGGAAATCTCCACTTGTATCCATTCAAATTCAAAAATTGTTATAATGATCAATACAATTTTCCCTTTGTGCTTCTGCCAACCCCCATTTACATCAAAATTGATCAAATTTTTAAGAGCCTATTTCCACACTAGGCTACTAGGAGTCGAACTACTGCCACCTATAATCATGGATCTGGTTACATTGAAGAAGAACAACTCCTAAACAACTTTACTAAAAATAATAAATCCGATTTTGACCATCTTAAATGTAAAACAAAATATCTTTTACAATCATAAATCTTGAGTAAAATTCAAATATGTTGTTGTGATGAATCACCAAGTACCTCTGGAAACCATTCTGAGGCATCCCATGCGTTATTGAGCAACTCTGCCACCTTTTCATAGCAAATTGAAGCTATTGTTGTGCAAGTGCTACCTACAACGTTTGCATAGTGCACTTCATTTTGTTGAAACCCGTGTAGATCCTGGTGGCAACAACTCATTGGAGACATGTGTTTACCTCAAATATTGTATAACAATCACCTCATGTTGTCATTCCTAATCATGTGTGCCTACAACATTTGCATAGCGAGAACTCGCTATGCAAGTGACGTGCATGACAATTTCCCAGTGCAAAAACTGCAGCTATGCTTAGGAAATGATTTATGTTGTCACCCTTCTGTAAAAACCATTCTCCATCATTATGTCCTTTGTAATTCCTCAATGCAAACTCCCATAATAAGCACAACTCACATGACATAATCAAAACTTGATATGACCTCCCACCCCAAAAAGACAAAATTGTAAGGTTTCTTCACTCATATCTCTGCAATCTCAACAAGAAAGTCCAGTCTATCTTTACCTTCTCCATCAACTCTCATTTGTAACTTTAAGAACTTGTTTTTTTTCTCAGTGAAAGATTTTGCCTCTTTAAGTTTTGAATTTGCTTGGATCAACGTGCATTTTTCTTCAATTTTAATTGGGCAATTGAAAGTGTTGCACTGTTGAAATATTGTAACTGCAAAGAGTATTCTATTTATTATTGAGTCATTATTCATTAGATCAATCCACTTTTGTGGATTGATCATGTCGGGCATTGCAATTGACCAAATCCCCTTTTGTGGATTGGTCAAACCCTAATTGTATTATGCAAATTAAGAAGTCGGACCCCGGGCCTAATTAAAGTGGTTTCAACCACTAAGAAGACAAGTCGGCCTTGCCCAATGAAGATACACCTTTCCAGCACCTACCAACCAGTATAAATAAAGGAATCCAACGCCTCATTATCTCACTCACTCATTTGCTCATCCAGTGCGCAAGTTTGGTAGCTACATTTGGGAGAAGAAGGAAGAAAGAGGCGCGTTGCTCAGTGTTGGATATTCTCTAGTGTTTCGGTTTGTTGTCTTGGCATTGTATTAGCCATCTATATTAGGAATTTTTTGCTAGGTTTTCTGCCCCATGAGGGTTTCCCATGATAAATGTTTTGTATCTTGTGATTGTGTTTCTCTCAGTGATCCTACCTATGCTATTGTTATCTAGTAAATTGAAAATAAACCTAATAATAGCTCAAAACTTAACATGGTATCAGAGCTAAGCTGAAGAGAGCACCTTTCACTAGATAAGCAAAAACATCATTGTTGTCGTACAAGACAATTAGGGTTTTCTATTGAAGAGGAATTTCATCCTAAAACTCATCAAGGAAGTGCATCGCGGCCTAGCGAACTCTTTGGCAACCTCAACGCACKTTTTCAATGGACAAAACTCCTGAAAAGTGAAGCCCTAGTTTCTACTAGTACCAGAAAACCAGGAAACCAGAACCAATACCAGAAGTACCAGTCCAAAATTTCGCTAGTTCAGTTTGAAGGGGAAAAATTTGGATTTTCTGAAATCTAATTGCACTAGGTTACTTGCCTCAGCCAAGCGCACCTCCTGGTAAGTTCATAATTAAATTCTGAGCATTTTCAATTTTTGGTCATTTTCCTAGCTCCGGGTCAAGATGCTTGCAAGCATTAAGCTTGTTGACAAGCTAGAAGGTGTGGAAAAATATCGTGCCTGGAAATACAGGATTGCACTTATTCTTGAAGAGAATGACCTAGCAAGATTCATTAAAGAATATGTACCTGAACCTATCGATGTTGCAGCTAAAGCAAAACACCAAAAGAACACGGTTAAGGCCAAAAGAATCATTGCAAACTCTATTAAAGATCACATGATTCCTCAAGTGGCTTCAAAGAAAACTCCAAAAGGAATGTTTGATGCCCTAACCAGAATGTATGAAGGAAAGAACATCAATCGGAAGATGAATCTAAGAACTCAACTCAAAAGTACAAGATGCAAAAAGGAGAAACAATGCATGAATATTTCTCTAGAATATCACAATTCATGGAATAGCTAGAAGCAATTGGAGACACCCTAGATGAGAATGAACTGATAATGACAACTCTTAATGGTCTCACAAGACCTTGGGATGCATTCATCCAAACTATTTGTGCCAGAAAGGAGAAACTACACTTTGACAGTCTTTGGGAAGAATGTGTTCAAGAAGAAGCAAGAGTAGCTAACCGAGAAGCAATACTATCAATAGATGAAGATCAAGCCCTAGTTGTTCATACTAAAGGAGGAAGGAAGAGGTCTTACTTCATGAAAGAAACTCATCAACATAAGGAGTCTCACTCCCCCAAAAAAATCATCCAGAAAGAATCTCACCCTCCAAGGAGATTCCAGAAGTTTCAAAAAGGTCAAAGAAGAGAAAAATATTTCTCATCCTACCAATGTTACCATTGTGACAAGATGGGACATATTGCTAAGAATTGTCCAACCAAAAGAGAAGAATACAAGAAGAGAAACATAAGACACCATGCCCATACAGTTGAAGATAAAGAGCCACCCAGAAAGATGATAAAAGAACAGATTGAAGACTATGTCTTAATCTTTTCCCTCTCAGGATCACTGTCACCTAGTGAGGACACTTGACTCATAGATAGTGGTGCTTCCAAGCACATGACAGGTCAAAGAAACATTCTCTCTTGCCTTACAGAAAAGAACTTTCCCCAGAAAGTTACACTTGGAGATGATTACTAGTACCCTATCAAAGGAGTAGGAGAATCAAATTACAAACTTGATTCAAGGACCCCAATGAGGATGAAGGATGTACTATGTGTACCAGGTTTGACAAAGAACTTACTTTCTATCTCAACTTTAGATAAGAAAGGCTTTAGAGTTGCTTTCATAGATGTAGAAGTTCTTATGTGGCCCAAAGGAAAAACCATAGAAGAAGCAATTGTTATTGGAAAAGAAGAAGGTGGCTTGTATAAGCTAAAAGGTCACTCGGAAGAAGGCTTGACTCATTTCATTGAGAATCCATGTGAACTTTGGCATAGAAGACTAGCTCACATCAACTACAAGGAATTACCATATGTAAGCAAGGAAGTCACAGGTCTACCAAAATTCAAGGTTGATCATGAAGGCGTGTGCAACGGATGTGCACAAGAAAATAACATCAAGAACCCTTTCCCGAAAAGAGAGAGTAAAGAAGAATGAGTCCTAGAGCTCATTCACTTAGATGTATGTGGCCTAATGCTATCAACCTCCATCAGTGGGTATGTATACTATGTGTCGTTTATTGATGACTATTCTTGCAAAACCTGGGTTTACTTTTTGAAATCAAAAGATGAAGTGTTCGGTAAATTCAAGGAAATCAAAGCCTTGATAGAGAATCTCTCTAAAAGAAAGATCAAGATACTCAGGTCAGATAATGGAGGAGAATACACCTCAAAAGAGTTTGTAAACTTTTCTAAATAAGCTAGGATCAAGAGGGAGTTCACCACTCCCTACAATCCTCAACAAAATGGTGTAGCAAAAAGAAAGAAGAGAACTATAATGGAAGCAGTGAAGACTATGATTCATGATCAAGATATTCCAATGCACTTATGGGTAGAAGCAACAAGAACAACAATGTATGTACATAAAAAATTATCCCATAGTGCACTTGGGTCCAAAAACCCCGAAGAGATGTTCTCCGGAAAGAAACCAGAAGTAAGCCATCTCAAAATATTTGGTTGTCCATTATTTGTATACATTCTGAAAGAGAAGAGAACCAAGTTGAACCCTTCAGGAAAGAAAGGAATATTTGTTGGATATTGTGAGGGATCCAAGGCCTTCAGAATTTATACACCAGGTTACCATCATATTGAGATCAACAGAGATGTAACCTTTGATGAAGATGCATCACTCAAGAAATCAAGAAGATGACAGCTTGGAGAAGTATATGAAGAAGAACTTGTATCTCCTAGAGTTACAGAACCAATGAGGGAAGTCATAACTTCCCATGATGAGGATATTCTAGAAGACCATGACATAATAGAATCTCAAAAACCTCCCCAGATGACGATCTCCCACAAGAGAAATCCATCCTGGGCAAGGGAACTTATTCAAGATGGAGAGAAGTATGGTGCCCCCGAAGGAACCATGAGACAAGTCAAGAAACTGAAGTCATTCTCCAGTTACATGGTGTTGATGTGTGATATCTTAGAAAAGGAACCCACTCGCTTTGAAGAATCCATTCAGAAGAAATAATGGGCAGATGCCATGACAGAAGAATAGCAATCCATTATAAAGAATGATGTATGGGAAATAGTTCCCAGATCGAAGAGCAAGGATGTGGTATCTTCCAAATGGATATACAAGATAAAACATGCTGTTAATGGAAGTATTGAGAAATATAAAGCAACATTTATAGCTCGTGGATTTTCTCAAAAGGAAGGCATTGATTATGAAGAAACATTTGCTCTTGTAGCCAGATACACTTCAATTAGAACCATCATAGTCCTTACAGCTAAGATGAAATGGAAGTTACACCAAATGGACGTGAAAACAACTTTATTAAATGGTTTCATAGAAGAAGAAGTGTATATAGAACAACCTCGAGGGTTTGAAGCTGAAGACAGAAAGACTCATGTATGCAGATTAAAGAAGGCTTTGTATAGATTGAAAGAAGCGCCTAGAGTTTGGTATGGAAGAATTGACAGTTTCCTGACGAGCTTGGGCTTTACCAAGAGTAAAGTTTATTCTAACCTATACTTCAAGGTTATGAATGATGAGCCTGTTATATTGTTGTTGTATGTGGACGACTTATTTCTAATTGGAGAAGAAAATCTCATCACAAATTGTAAGAAGAAGCTCGCTGCAGAATTTGAGATGAAAGACCTTGGCCTAATGCACTATTTCTTAGGTCTTGAGGTCTGGCAGAGCCTAGAGAAGATCTTCCTTAACCAAGGGAAGTATGCAGTTGAAATATTGAAGAAGTTTGATATGTTGGAGTGTAAATACATGAACACACCCATGGAAACTAAATTGAAGCTCTTGGTAGATACTTCGCCAGAATTCGTTGATGCTACACTGTACAGACATATCATTGGATCGTTGATGTATCTGGCGAATACCTGGCCAGATATATGTTTTACTGTGAACACCTTTAGTCAATTCCTGGTAGAGCCTAGACGTGTTCACTTGGTTTTTGCAAAACATGTGATGAGGTACCTTAAGGGTACATTAGATTTTGGTCTCAGTTACAATGGAGATCATGACTTCAGGCTAAGTGGATATACCGATTCAGATTGGGTTGTAAGTGTCTCTGACAGAAAGAGCATCTCGGGATGTTGTTTTAATCTCGGGTCAGCCATGATCTCATGGCAAAGTAGGAAACAATCAAGTATTTCTCTCAACATGGTAGAAGCAGAATACATTGTTCCATGTTCCGCCAGTTGTGAAGCCACATGGCTTCAAAAGTTGTTAACAAATCTATTTGATCTGGAGATGGAAGTAATCGTGATTCTATGTGATAACCAAAGCTGCATAAAAATGATAGATAACCATGTGTTCCATGACAAGTCAAAATACATAGAGATCAGATATCATTACATTTGTTGTTAGGGACCTAACCTACCTAACCCCTCAAGTGGATAGAATAATATATTTCCATGTAATAAAGGTCAATATTAATAAGGCCTAGCAATAAGGAGGAATAAGTCAAATGTAAGAATATCTAATAGAATCTTATGGTTCTAGAAGGATCTTCCTCTAGATTGGTCTTTTGGATAGATATATTTAGTATAAATAGGAATAGAGGGTATGAGAAGTTTTGTCTTGGATATTATTGTAATAGAGCTCTGCTCTGCTGGAGGTTGCCCCCTCGAAGAGGCAAGTGAACATTGCTCTCAATAATCAAGGTGCTTTTTATGGTGTTATTCTGGTATTATTGTGGTGTTGTTCTGGTTATATCATTGTTTATCTTCCATTTCTAGCTAATTATTTTTGTTATGCATACTATTTTATATCCGGAATACTACAAGTGGTATCAGAGCACCTTCATCGGCAGAAAATTATGGGTTAATTTTTTTTTTAGGGTAGAGACGTATTCCAACATCTTTAAGCTACAAAGATCTGTCGTTACGTGCATAAACCCACGGTCGGGGTTTCATACACGCATGAAATACAAGTGGTACTTAAGCGCACATTTGTTGGCCACCCTTGTAACCCCTGTTGGTACCCCTTCGAGTGGTAGCGCATTAGACAACACATGTATACAGATCGACCTAGATATCATGAAGCCCTCCATAGATAAATCGATTGGTCACTTGACAGCTATAGTGTCACCGAGAACAACACTCGGGAAGATACTCTCTAGTACCTGTGTAGTCGGGTAGTACAACTAAGGGTACGATCTAACCTCCTTAGTTGGTGCCCTGAGATATTGGGCTGAGTACTACTCTTGGACCCTACATGTATATTAGAGAGCTATAGCACATGGAAAACCCTTGTATGTAGAACCCTTGAATACCCTAACCCTTGGGAAGGAAATAGAAATAGACCCAACAAGATCCATTGTCGTGCTACAATGTCTTCTGCATTTTGGTTGCGAAATTACTACACATTTCTTCCTGTTAAGAATTTGGTCATTTCGTCATTGCAGTATTCTTCAGGCCGGAGTATAACTCCACAAGAGTAAAAAAAATAATGGTCCCGCTAACACACTTATTTGGGACCTATTCCAATGGATTCCCCTTTTCTCCCTGATCACAATCATACCCTTCATTTTTAATCCTTTTTGTTTCAGTGGACCCGACCCCTTCCCAGTTTACCTATTTTTTCGCCTACTCCATGATATTTCCCTTCAAGCATTGATCACCATGGTACCTATCACTTCTAAGTCCTTTTTTTTTTGTCTCACCCACCCATTTTTTTTCCTTACCCGCACTTCCCCTCTCCAAATGGCCACCACTTGCAACCAGGAACTCCAAACTTCCATCAATTAAGCCCATGTCTCCATCTCACATCTCAGATGGATTCTACCTATTCCCGCATTGATACATTAGAGCACAAATTTAACAACATGGAAGCCAACCTCACAACCCAATTGACCTCCCTCCAGTCTGTTGTCAATCAATTGTTGAACCGCCCTACGAGTCCTTCCTCATCATACCAACCCAATGTTGTTGATTCCTCTCAGTGTCCGCATTTTCACTCCAACTCCTTTCATCGTGAACCTCATTTTCCTCGCATAAAGGTCAATAAATTTGATGGCTCCGACCCTGCAAGTTGGGTCACTCAAATGGAGAATTATTTTTCTTTGCATGGTATTACTGACGAGTTGGCCAAACTTCGTTATGTTGTCATCTATCTAGATCCTAAACATTGCCAATGGTGGCAATGGCGAAAAAATTCACGTCAGGGGTATAGTTCCTGCACCCATTTTGTCGTTGAGCTCTATGCTCGCTTTGATGCTGAGACCCACTATATCGGTTGTTTGACCAAGTTGAAACAGTCAGGAACAATGGAAGACTTCATCACTGCTTTTGAGCATTTGGCCTTTCGAACAGGGGGCATGTCAGATGCATTCCTCCGTGAATGCTTTATTAGTGGTCTCAAGGATGAAATATGATCCCAGGTTCTCATGGCCCTCCCTCCAACTTGGTTGGAAGCTACTCAACATGCTAAAGAGGCCCAACAAATTGTTTTTTCCCAGAACAAAAAACCCCCTTTTGTTCTGCGCCCTCGACCCACTAATCCTAACCCCCCTGTCACTCCCCTCAAGGTCCAAAAACTAATTGGGGCTGAAATGGTTGAACGCCAACTAAAGGGCCTTTGTTATAATTGTGATGAAAAATATTTTTCGCAGCACAAGTGTAAGGAACAAAAACTATTTATGGCCATTTCTAAAGATGTTCCTGAAGAGGATGTGACAATTCCCCTTGTTGAAGAACCCTCCCTTCCCAATGCCACCTAGGAGCCTATTGACCCACCTGAAGTTGACCTACTTATTTCCTTGCATGCCCTCACTGGCTTCTCATCCCCACAAATGCTCAAGGTCATTGGCTACATTAAGCACAGGAAGGTCACCATCCTTGTTGACAGTGGTAGTACCCACAATTTTATTCATCATCGCATTGCCCAAGAAACCAATTGTTATATTTGTGTTGTCAATAATTTTCAAATCATGATAGCCAATGGTGGGTCCATGAAATGTGGTGGGCGTTGTGAAAATGTTTGTCTTCAAATTGGACATTACCAACTAAAATCTCATATGGTTGCCATTAACATGGGAGGTTGTGACATTGTGTTAGGTGTTGAATGGTTACACACTTTGGGTCCCATTCTTATGGATTTTAAAGAATTAACCATGCAATTCCAATAGGAAGGACAAAGGTATCAATTACATGGTCTCAGAGATGGCTCTCCTGAGATCATTAGTTCCCATCGTATGGAAAATCTCCTCAAGAAAGGCCACTCTGGTATCATTGCTCAACTCCATTCTATTCAAGCCGTTGAGACATCCTCTGTGCATCCTGACCTCCAAGCTATCATTTCCAAACATCAAGTTGTTTTTTCCACCCCTCAGGGAATTCCTCCTTCTCATAGTGTTCATGATCATTCCATTCCCCTTGTTCATGGCAGTCTTCCTCCCAATGTTAGCCCTTATCGTCACCCTTTTGCCCAAAACAATGAATTTGAGAAAATAGTGCAGGAATTGCTCCAAGAGGGTGTTATTCACCCCAGTACCATCCCTTATTCTTCCCATGTTCTCATGGTACTTAAGAAAGAAGGTACTTGGTGCATGTGTCCCGACTTTCATGCCCTCAATAAGATCACCATCAAGGACAAATTCCCCATTCTTGTCATTGATGATCTCTTGGATGAGCTGAGTGGTGCTCAGTACTTCACTAAACTTGATCTGTGTTCTGGCTACCACTAGATATGAACACAAGAATCTGACATAACCAAGACTGCATTTTGAACTCATGAGGGTCACTATGATTTTTTGGTCCTGCCCTTTGGCCTGTGTAATGCCCCCTCCACCTTACAAAGCCTCATGAATCATGTCTTCTGTCCTTTTCTCTGTCATTTTGTCTAAGTTTTATTTGATGATATTCTCATCTATAGTAACACTTGGCAATATCATCTTTCCTATGTGGATCAAATTCTCCATCTACTCTCGCAGCACCAACTTTTCCTCAAACGCTCTAAATGTGCCTTTGGAACCTCAGAAGTAGAGTTCTTGGGTCATATTGTTGGAAAGGCTGGTGTCCGGGTGGATCTTAAAAAGATTGAAGCAATGCAAGATTGGACTCGCCCCAAGACTATCAAAAGCTTGCATGGTTTTTTGGGTTTAACCGACTATTATCGCAAATTTGTTCGGAATTATGGGAATATTGTGGCCCCTCTCACTGCTCTTCTTAAAAAGAATTCTTTCACTTGGACTCTCGCATCGGATCAAGATTTTCAAGATTTGAAGGTAGCTATGTGTACTACTACGATCTTGGGCCTTCCTGATTTCACAAAAACCTTTGTCCTCAAATGTGATGCCTTAAGCAGAGGAATTGGAGTTATCCTTATGCAAGAAGGCAAACCTTTGGCCTTTACTAGCAAACAATTGTTCGAACGCCATTTGGGCCAATCAATCTATAAAAATGAAATGTTCGTTATTCTGTATGCAGTGGATCTCTGATGCCCTTTTCTCTTGGGGAAACGTTTCCAAATTAAGACAGATCATCAAAGCCTCAAGTATTTTCTGGAGCAACGACCTTCCTCCCCAGAGAAAAAAAAATGGGTAACTAATCTCTTTGGTTATGATTATGATATCATTTACAAGAAATGCAAAGAAAATGTGGTTGTTGATGCTCTTTCTCGAACATATGACGATGAAGGGTCCCTTTTTCCCCTCTCCTTCATTGTACCAGATTGGCTCCAAGTTGTGCACCAAGAATGACTACATGATCCTAAAATATCGCATATGATCCAACAGTTGAAAGCCAACTCTCCAGTTTCCCCATGGTACTCTTAGCACAACGATGAACTTCGCTACAAAGGTCGTTTGTATTTAAGTAAACAGTCACAACTTAAATCCACGGTGCTTTCTGACCTTCATGCTACTCCCACAGTTGGGCATTCAGGGTTTACCAAAACCTCTGACCGAGTCAAACGTTATTTTTTTTGGGATGGTATGAAAAATGACGTTCACACTTTTGTAGCAGAATATGATGTTTGTCAATGCAACAAAGGTGAAACCATCAAATCTCCTGGCACACTCCAACCGCTTCTGATTCCACCTGCTATTTGGAGGGACATCTCTATGGATTTTATTGTGGGATTACGTAAATCAGGAAATAAGTCTGTCATCATGGTTGTGGATCGTCTTTCCAAGTATGCTCATTTGTGTGCTCTTCAACACCCATTTACTGCATCAATTGTGGCTCAACTTTTCATGGATCATATCTTCAAGCTTCATGGCATGCCTCATTCTATTGTTTCTGATCGAGATCCAACTTTCACCAACAATTTTTGGCAAGAACTGTTTAGACTCCAGGGCACCCAATTGCATCTCAGCACCGCCTATCATCCCCAGACTAATGGTCAAATTGAAGTCATCAATAAGTGTTTGGAGACTTATTTGAGGTGTTTTTCCTCTGAAAGGCAAAATCAATGGGCTCAATGGTTACCATTAGCTGAATGGTGGTACAACACTTCTTACCATACAACTACTCGCATGACTCCTTTTGAATCGGTATATGGCCAAAAGACACCTTCAGTTCCTTCCTACATTCCAAGTGTATCGAAGGTCTAGGCGGTTGACTAAACAATTACAGTTCGCGAGGCTATTCTCCTCAAAGAGAATTTGGCCATGGCTCATAATCGCATGAAGCAACAAGCCGATCAAGGTCGCTTAGAACGACAATTTTCTAAAGGAGACCAGGTATTTCTTCGGCTGGCACCTTATAAACAAACTTCACTCAAGGTCGAACATTGTCAGAAACTAGTGTTAGAAATAGGGAAAAGAACAAAAGAATAATACTTTAAAAAATTTTGTTTGCTAGATCAGCATAGACACATTACAGATCTAAATAAAAATTTCTAATTAGAAACAAGTAAGAAATACAGTAGATATGAAAACAACAAATATTTCTGAGCATATAACAATTATTTCTCTGAATACTGAAACAAGTAAAACAGAAGCTAGAACTAGTAGATCTAAACTTTAAACAAGTAAATCAAACTGAAGAAAATGAAACTGAAACTTACCTCTGAGACTTGCCTCTTGAATAATGAAAGATGAGTTTGGCACACATGTGAATGTAAGCCTCTGTAATATGCTCAGATCTAGTTTAGGCTCATGGATCAACCACTTAGGGTTTGATTTCTGTCAAGGAGAACTTAGGATTGTTTTTCCAAAAGAGAAAACCCCAAAGAAAAGGTAACAAAAACCCCAAGTAGTTTACTTAACAGTAAACCCTTATACCCAACAACACACATGGATGGATCTAATATATGAGTGTGAAGTTCACACAGCCCACAAGTCCCCTTCTCAGAAAAGGGACATCAAGCCACAAGAATCTCTTACCTGACAGCTAAAGGAGATATGGCAGCTAAGGAGGGAGCCCGGAAAGATGGTCGTGGCTCCTTCTAAATAGGATCTAAGTACAAGAGGAGGGATGACAGCCTTACAACAATGTTGGTGGCTAGTAGAGGAAGATCTCACACAGAAATGAGGTTAGCTGCTAGAAAGAACAGATCTGCAAATAGTCTGAGCAGCAGTGAAGACTTCAACAACAAAACCCTCCAATAAACAACTTCAAGGAAGGACTTCCCAGCAAGAACCACAGAACTGAGGATATAACAGTTAGGGGAAGCCACAAATCTGAGGAATACTGTCAAGTTAGGGGAGGCCACAAATCTAAGGATGTCACTAAGGTAGCCGCAACCTTGAAGAGGAGTGAGAGTGTGAGTGTAGGAGATAATGAGGATAGGTTCTATTATAGTTTTAGGATAGGGTTTAGGTTATTAAAATAATAATTAATATATTGACATATTATTTAATATAAATATTAAATTAATATGTCAATTTAAATATTAATTAATATTCTAATTTAACATTACAAAACCCAAAAACACAAAATTAAAACACCACTCACACAAGATGAAAACCCAAACTCATAAACCAAGGGTGAAGACCCATCACGGTGTTAGGAAAGACAAGGGGGGTTTCCCTAGTGGAAAAACATGTCCATATGAATCTCAAGGTGACCAATAAACTTTATCATCACTGCATAAGGGGGTACATCACACAATGTGGTCATGCCCATCTTCACAGACTCTCGTAGGTCCCATGGACCATCCCAAGAGAGAGGAAGAGGATTACACATCAACACATCTTGGTATTACACCAAGATCTACCTGATCAAAGACCAGGTTGCCACAGAACACATCTGGGGGCCCTAGAACACATCTAGGGTCTTATCCACCAAGGTACAAGACCAAGGATCAACCCATGCATTAAGTATGGGTTCCCTGGACCAAATCCAGGGGCCCTAGACACATCTAGGGACTTATACTGCTTAGTCCTAGACCAAGAACCTCAGTCATCTACTGGGGGCCCTCACAAGGGTTTTTTTCCATGGCACTCATTGCTTGGTCTCATACCAAGAAACCCCATGAGTGTATTGGGGGGCCTAGTCCATAGCTAGGGTCTTATGCCATCCTCCGGGAGAATGGCTCTTGCAACTGCATTAAATTCAACAACTAGCACCCAAATTTTATGGTCCTTATATAGTTCTCAACCGCATTGGGCAGGTGGCCTATCAATTAGCTTTACCCAATCATTCTAAGCTCCATCATGTTTTTCATGTCTCTTGCTTAAAGAAGGTGATTGGAACTAAGTGTCAAACTCACACCAACCTTCCCAAGTTGGATGAAGAAGGATTCATCTAGTTGCAGCCACAAGCAATTTTGGACCAGCGAGAGCGTCTTCTTCGTTAGTGTACCATCAAGGAAGTGTTAGTTCAGTGGAAAGATACAACTCTAGCAGATGCCACCTAGGAGCCCGCTAATATTTTGCAACAATTTCCTCATCTCAAGCCTTGAAAGCAAGTTTAATTCTAAGGGGGAGGGCATGTTAGGGACCTAACCTACCTAGCCCCTCAAGTGGATAGAATAATATATTTCCATGTAATAAAGGTCAATATTAATAACACCTAACAATAAGGAGGAATAAGTCAAATGTAAGAAGACCTAATAGAAGCTTTCGCTTCTAGAAGGATCTTCCTCTAGATTGTTCTTTTGGATAGATAGATTTAGTATAAATAGGAATAGAGGGTATGAGAAGATTTTTCTTGGATATTATTGTAATAGAGCTCTGCTCTGCTGGAGGTTTCCCCCTCGAAGAGGAAAGTGAACATTGCTCTCAGTAATCAATGTGCTCTTTCTGGTGTTATTCTGGTATTATTTTGGTATGATTGTGGTGTTGTTCTAGGTATATCATTGTTTATCTTCCATTTCTAGCTAATTATTATTGTTCTGCATACTATTTTATATTTGGAATACTACATTCGTGATATGGTGCAGAAAGGAGCCATAAAACTCCAGTGTGTTGGCACAGATGAACATGTTGTTGATGTGTTGACCAAGCCTCTGTCTTGTGTAAAGTATGAGCACTTTCGAGACAATCTTGGTATAGTCCAAAATGACCTCCCTCAAAAGGTGGAGTAGCGTTGATGCCAGCCTTGTACTGAAGATTTCCAGCTTCGTGTTGATGTTGTTGATGCCACCCTTGTGTTGAAGATTTCCAGCTTTGCGCTGATGTTATTGTTGATGGCCTCCTCGTGTTGAAGATTTCCATCTTCATGATGATGTTGTTGTGATGCCAGCTTCATGCTGAAGATTTCCAGCTTCGTGTTGATGTTGTTGTGATGTTAGCTTTGTGTTGAATATTTCCAGCCTCGTGCTGATGTTGTTGAAATGTCAGCTTCGTGCTGAAGATTTTCAGCCTAGTGTCGATGTTGATGATGCTCCAGCCTTCGTGCTGTGATGTTGTTGTTGTTTATGTTGTATCAACCTTGTGTTGTTATTGATGATGATGATGTATTAATGTTATACTAATCCATATTGATGCAGATGATGATGATGATGTCATTCCAGCTCCTTATTATGGATGATGATATTGATAATGAGAAAAACTTTCGATGATTTATAGATATGTCAGTCAGTGTTCTAGATGTCGTTGATGTTGCTTCCCTCTCTCTCTCTCCTGATGATGCTATAGAATACCCTTCTTGTTAATGGGGAGTGTTGAAATATTGTAACTGCAAAGAGTATTCTATTTATTATTGAGTCATTATTCATTAGATCAATCCCCTTTTGTGGATTGATCATGTCGGGCATTGTAATTGACCAAATCCCCTTTTGCATATTGGTCAAAACCTAATTGTATTATGCAAATTAAGAAGTCGTCCCCCATGCCTAATTAAAGTGGTTTTAACCACTAAGAAGATAAGTCGGCCTTGCCCAGTGAAGAGACACCTTTCCAGCACCTGCCAACCAGTATAAATAAAGGAATCCAATGCCTCATTATCTCACTCACTCATTTTCTCATCCAGTGCGCAAGTTTGTTAGCTACAGTTGGGAGAAGAAGGAAGAGAGAGACACATTGCTCAATGTTGGATATTCTCTAGTGTTTTGGTTTATTGTCTTGGCATTGTATTGGTTATCTATATTAGGAAGTTTTTGTTGGGTTTTCTCCCCCATGAGGGATTCCCCAAGATAAATTATGTGTATCTTGTGTTTGTGTTTCTCTCAGTGATCGTACCTATGCTATTGTTATCTAGTAAATTGAAAAGAAACCTAATAATAGCTGAAAACTTAACATGCACAAGAATTTTTGGTGGTTGATTCACATTCTTGGAAATTCCTTTGTATCCTATGTTTTAATGACTTGTTCTCTTCCCTAAGCTAGATAATTAGGTCATGGGCCTCCCTTAATTGTTTATTTATCCATTTCATAGTTTTATCACCCTCTCCTAGTGATGTATGGGGTTTTTCAATTGCTGCAGGCTGGCCCTGCACATCTGCACTCTTTTTTTCTAGTTGAGGACCTTGTTCCAAGTGTTGAAGGTTTGGTTGAAACTGCAGTCTTGGGACTTTGCAAAACTTCCTTCTCCTTTGATATTTCATTTCTAGAATCTACCTTAATTTGTGGTGTATGTGCCTCAGGAGTCTTCTCTACCAACTTCCTTTTCAATTCTTTACTCTCCTAGTAGAACTGAGCTATGACATGTTGATCTTCTCTGAGTTTGTTGCTACATCTCCTTGACCTTTGAATCTTTCTCCCCTGACTTCACCTGTTCTTCATCCATCTCTTGAGTTGCAACTTCAACAAAATCTGTTTGTATTGTGGGTGTGGAAAGCCTTCTAGCAGTTGACCTTGTGATTGGTCTCTTGGGCGCTTGTGTTTCTTTTGGCTCATCAATGAATTTTAGCCTCCTACCTCTCTTCAAAACTGGTTGGCTTGGTGATGGGCCCTCAATCTATTTTCCCTTACTTCTCTTAGGGTGTCAATATCCTGTAGAATATCAAGGATCTACCAAGATCACAATCTTCGGGCTTCTCCTACCCCTTTTGGACCTGCACCATTCACTTGAGTAATCAAAAGTAGCTCTCTGTCAATCTGTAGACTTTCTCTCTTAACGAAGAAGCGCCCATCTATCTTGATTAGAACAAGTAGCATTCACACAGATAATGGACTACGTGTATTTAAATTGTTGCTCCACATTCTTTATCACTCCTCCAAAATCCAAGCACTTGAAAGTTCGTTGTAAGAGCTCTGGAAAAAACCTCACTTTTTCAAGTTGCAACCCCACTTATAGATACTAGTTTCCCGATTTCGGCAGTGGTTAAATCTCTTAGTCTATTTTTCTTTTTCCAAGTGAAACTATTTCCAAGGAAATATCTTCATATTTTTTTGTTGGAATCTGAGTTTTCAAGTCTCTTTCCTAGTGTTTGATGGCCACATTTATATATATCCGGACCCATAGACATCCAAGCTCTGTAACTATTATCTCAATCTGTTGGGCATGTAGAGGATTCGAATGGGAACCTGGCACATTGGCGCGAAGATGGCTGCGTTTTGGTGTTTATATGCATTGTTTCCTTTAAACCATATCGACGCGTAGAGCACTTAGACATGCCCCTTGTGGGATCCTCCTCCTTTGATGGCTTTGGTTCTTGACTTGATGTTGTGTTATTGTTTGGTGCTCGACTTTGGACGTTGGCTTGAAATTAGACTCTAGAGATTGGGATTAGAGTCCAATAATTTTTTAATAAAAATGATGGCGCTAGAGAATGTATATTGCCAGAGATCCTACTATCATTGAGATGAATGCTACCACAATGAGTTGTATTCCTTTGAATACATAAACAATGAGTTACATTTCATAAGTAGTCATTCTCGAGCAAAGCATGCATTAAACAATTCCCACGTATAAATCCAGTACTATCATAATTGGTGAGGGTTCCAGAGTTCTCCTTTTGGGGAAGGGTGTTTTTTTGTCACTGCTACTTTTGTAAAGCCATCCTCTCAAAAGAAAATGATGTAAAGATAGTACAAGCCTCCTTTCAGAACTGATAAGAAGAAATGAAAACAACCAAGTCATTGCTTGAGAACAAAAACACACCATGAGATGGAAAACTAGCATGAGACTATCAACATGAAAATCAATATTGACAAGGTGGCGAGTCAATATTGGCGCTAACATTTGGCTCCAATGGAGATGTTATCCTCCCTATGAGGTAGAAAAGAACAATAGACTAGGTGCATGATCCATTGGGTTGTTCCCAACCTCCAACTTGCAGCTTGTAAATTGTGACCCGTGACCTTCAAATTGTGACCTTCTCCGACTAAAAACTCAACACACTTTCAAACTGAAAACCAAAACTGTAAATTTCTCCAAAGTGAAAATGAAAATTTGAAAGCTAAACTGAAACATACTGAAAGTGATGCTTGGCCAACAAGCTTATTTGCACACCTAGCTACCCTACTCTATTGAAGACAATTGTTGGGTCAAGTGATACTGAAATGCCAATGCAACCAGTCAAGTAGTTGCTCAACTATCATGGCTGCCTGACTGTGCTTCAACAAGGTCAAAATTGGAACATGTAACAACAAAGGTAACTGATGATATTTATGTTTCTCAGAGTGAAGACATGGTTATGAATTTAACCTGAGAAATCTTTCCATATATTTAGCTACAGGATCATAGAAAACATGGTTCCCAAAGTTTGTTTGTTGATTCCCAATATCAAAGGGCAAAGGTAGCCATGTGTCATTTTTCTTCTGCTGAAATAAAAATTCACAAGGAAGACTCTGAAAAGAAGTAATTTGGGGTATTTTTTTATCTTCTAAAGCTTTGAGCTCTTTCTCAATATCTTTGGCAAATTCATCCAAAAATTGAATCTTGTCCTTTGAGCTACATTTGCACGACTTTAAATAAGAAGACAAAACTAAAGAAAAATTTTCCTCCACTTCATCCTCGATGTGCATATCATTCCATTCTCTAAAACCTTTGAAGGAAGGAGATTTTTCCACAAACTCTGCCTCCATCCATGTTTCCAAAAAGACAACCCAAAAGGTTGTAATAGTTCTAATAGATCTAGCAGACAAACCTTCAGCCCAACTCCTAGAGTTCCCTTGGAATGAATCATAATTTTTTTTGATGAAAACATCTTCATGCTTGACTCTGAGCAACTCAAAAAAGTTAAGAAAGTTTGAGATATGTTTCAAAGTCAAACTGAGATCATCTCCACTAAATTTCGAACCATTTCTTAAAAAATATTCATCCTTGGGTAAAGGATTCGTGAAACCATAAATATGCGAAAATTCGAAACATGCATACCTTGAAACAATGGTAGCAACATCTGAGTTCTTCATCAAATCCAGTGGAGTCACTAGTATCTTCGTCAAACTTTAAAAACTTCAGACAATGGAGTCACCATTGACATTATGTCATCTGGATACAACTGATAATGGAGTTGCCAGGGGAATGATTTGCAACCTCCTTGTTTCTGATTGTTTTCCACCATCAACAATTCGATCTAATATTTGTCGTTTCTCCCAAGGAAAGTTTAACTTTCGTTCCCTGGTAGCAGCGCCAAAATGTTAGCACTAAGTAAATTTCCTAGGCTGAGGAGACAACTTACAAAGGTAACCACAAAACCACTTCAAAACTGAAAACTAGCCCTTTCAGTTCAGAGAGGGATCTCTCTTGCCACTTGGACTCTTGGAAGATGGATCTTCTCTAAAGGTTTAATGGCTAGGTTTTGATTTGATGAAATATTTATGGGGTTTGCTGGAAAGAAGGAAAGGAACCCATTGGGTAATGGATTCAACTCTGAAAACAATTGAAACAATGTTTGGTAGGTAAAGTTCTCAAGGAAGAAAAGGTAAGGTAGGTGATGAACTTTTAGTCTTTTAATTTGTTGTGATAATATCGAAGAAAGAAGAAACATATAACATCAATCAAAGCACCAAAGAGATGAATTCTGATGATTTAAGAAAGAAGAACAAAGTTCAAAATTGCTTGAATCTAAAGCACCATTTAGATGAATTCCAGACCCTTTAACATCCAATTTTAAACAAATGAAAGGTTGCAGATGAAGGGAAAGTAAACTAGAAAAACATACATGAAAGGAAACACATACTTCAGGTCATCACCACATGAATCTTTGGTATGAAAAAACTCTAGACATCTCCACTTTTATCCATTCAAATTTAGAAATTGTTACAATGATCAATACAATTTGTCCTTTGTTCTTCTTCCAACCCCCTTTTACATCAAAAGTGATCAAATATATAAGAGCATATTTCCACACTAGGCTACTAGGAGTCGAACTAGTGCCACCTATAATCATGGATCTGGTTACATTGAAGGAGAACAACTCCTAAACAACTTTACTAAAAATAGTAAATCCGATTTTTACCATCTTAAATGTAAAACAAAATATCTTTTACAATCATAGATCTTGATTAAAATTTGAATATGTTGTTGTGATGAATCACCAAGTACATCTAGAAACCACTTTGAGGCATCCCATGCGTTCTTGAGCAACTTTGCCACCTTTGCATAGCAAATTGAAGCTATTGTTGCGCAAGTGCTACCTACAACGCTTGCGTAGCAACTTTGTCTAGCGCACTTCATTTTGTTGAAACCCGTGCAGATCCTGGTGGAAGTAACTCATTGGAGACCTCTGTTTACCTCAAATATTGTATAAAAATCACCTCATGTTGTCATTTCTAATCATGTGTGCCTACAACATTTGTGTAGCGAGAGCTCGCTATGCAAGAGTTGTGTATGATAGTTTACTAGTCCAAAAACTGCGGCTATGCTTAGGAAATGATTTATGTTGTCACCCTTCTATAAAAACCATTCTCTATCATTATGTCCTTTGTAATTCCTCAATGAAAGCTCCCATAATAAGCACAACTTATATGACATAATCAAAACTTGAGATGACCTCTTACCCCAAAAAGACAAAATTGTAAGGTTTCTTCACTCATATCTCTGCAATATTAGCAAGAAAGTTTAGTCTATCTTTACCTTCTCCATCAACTCTCATTTGTAACTTTAAGAACCTATTTGTTTTTCTCAGTGACAGATTCTGCCTCTTTAAGTTTTGAATTTGCTTGGATAAACGTGCATTTTTCATCAATTTTAATTGGGAAATTGAAAGTGTTGCACAAGCATTTTTGGTGGTTGTTCCACATTCTTGGAAATGCCTTTGTATCCTCATTTCTAATGACCTATTCTCTTCCTTGAGCTGGATAATTAGGTCATGGGCCTCCCTTAATTGTTTATTTAGCCATTTCACAGTTTTCTCACCCTCTCCTGGTGATATATGGGGTTTTTCAATTGTTGCAGGATGGCCCTGCACATATGCACTCGTTTTCTTGGATAAGGACCTTGTTACAAGAGCTGAAGGTTTGGATGAAACTACAGTCTTGGGAATTTTCAAAACTTCCTTCTCCTTTGATATTTCATTTCTAGAATCTGCCTTAATTTGTGGTGTTTGTGCTTGTTATCGCTCAGTTTGTAGTTCAGGTCAAGTAGCTGAAAGGTAAGAGTCAAACTGGCGTAACAGGATCTTCCCCACCCACTATCACCTCGATGGGGGGCTCTTTCTATTTAGGGTGGTTAAACCCAAGGGAGACGTCCCTGGCAATCTGGGGTTTTGAAAGGTAAAGGCTTTAAGGATCAAGGCAAGTTTTCCCTTTCACAGATTACCGCCAAGAAGATAGTCAAAATGAAGAAATACCACAGAAGAGGCACCTGTTTGCGAGACAAGGCAACAATAAAACTAATACATGCAGTAGTGGTTAATACTTCATGGATCAATGACTATCAATATTAATGTACATGAGCATAAATA
>ML787160.1:72413-97659 GCA_009831015.1 Picea engelmannii
ATGATAAATTAAAGTGACAAAATCAAGATGGATTATTTAAATAATAAAGAGAAGTGACAAAATCAAGAAGGAATATTTAAATGATAAAGTATTGGAGAACTTTCTATTCATGGAAAGTGGTTAACCCTAAAATATGGAAAATAAGTTAAGTGACCCTAGAAATGGGTTAAGTAACGTAAAAATGGGTGAAGTGACCTAGAAGATGAAAGTATAAATAAGCTAGTTATGGTCTCTTGTAGATCATCCTTTTTGTGGATCAATGGAGAGCTTATAGTGAGATTATCTTGTGGAGTATTGTTGGAGAGCTTCTTGTGAGAGAATCTTTGGTGTGGATCTTTTGAGCATGATTGAAGATCTATTCCGAGGAAGAGAGCGAGAGGAGGATCTCATGGATGCATCAAAGTTTCGGCAATGTCAGAGATCTTGATGGCAAAATTCTTGGAACTTCAAAAACCCTAGTTTATGAGGTATATGTGGGTTGTCTGTGCTTAGGGTGCGTATACATTAAGGTATACGCGGGTTGTTTAAATACAGGATGCGTATGATGGATAAAATGGTGAAGACTTGTGTTTGAGCTAGTGCCAAGCTCTTGGATGATTAGGCAGGTTCCATATCTGCATTCTATGTCCTTAGATCTATCACTGAGACACTGGTATGATTACATTATTGTCTTTATGAATACTATTTTTGATGTGATGTGAATGCTTAGGGCATTCTTGGTATGGCTTCTATGATGTGGTTCAATTTGGTTGATTTAGTTCATGGAGTGATCAGTACTCTTGTGATTCAGTGGTGACATGATTGCTATGGTATACTAGATGCTTATACGTGTTTGAGATAGCATTCATATTGATCTATTGTGGAGCATGAGAAAGCTATTGGAGAGCTTGGAGATGTTGTGACTGGTTGTGGGTCAGTTTGGACAGTGGAAGACAGAAGAGAAAGTGATTGCAGGTTGCATAGGATCTGAGCATGTGAAGCAAAGCAAAACCCTAGTTGCTCAGAAGCATATTCATGTTGCATTATACACTATACATGTGCACACGCGAGTTGTAGTGAGTCAGGGCGCATACACACGCGGGCTGCACTACTGACAGGTCACGTACATGTTGACAGATTGATATCTGTTGAGGATTGTTGCCTCATCTCACTTGGTGTTGAGGGTGTAAGATGAGTCTTGCATTATAGATTTGGTGCTCTTGTAGAGTTGTACTCTATTCAGTTGTTGTTGATAAACCCCATATTGTTGTCCATAATAAAAGGAAATATTGTACATACATCTTGTGTTCTTTGTGTTCCTTGTGGTGATGACTTAATGATGATATGTGTTGCTGATATATGTTGTTGATATATGTTCATATCTAACTGGTTATAAATGACAACAATGGGTAATGAATAAATTTTTAATGTTAACTAAGGAGTTTTATGTAAAGAGGGAAGTTTTGAGATAAAGAGCCCCACACTCATTTAGCCCCCCCTCTAAATGTGGTAGGTGTGTCCAACAATTGGTATCAGAGCGGGCCTTCACTAAAGACTTAACAAGCTTGAAGGAGACCCATAGACACACAAATGGATGATGAAGTTCCAATCCTTGATGGGGAAAACTATTCTACTTGGAGAATAGAGATGAGATTATATTTGAAGACAATGGGAGCAACTATTTGGAAGGCAACCATTGGTGGATCGGTTCCATTGAAGAACAAGTCAAAGTTTGCAGCTCAAAGGGAAGGAAAGAAGAATGATGCATTGGCTCTCAAGACCATTCTTAATGGACTCTCAAGACCTATCAAAGAGAGCATGGGACAATGCACTTCCGCCAAGGATCTATGGCTAAAGCTAGATGAGACATATCAAAGAAAGAAGGAGAAGGAAGAAATTGAAGACCACTCCATCAAGATCATCAAAGGTAAAGAATAATAAAAACTCTTGAATACATTGTTTCTAAATGTGATTTTGAAAACATTTCAAGTGAAGACAAAAAATCAAGTAATGATAGCACAAAGGAAGATCTTGAAGACATTTCAAATAAAGGCAAAAAATCATGGGATGGTGTTGGCAAGAAGGAAGATATTGAAGGTAAAGAATCTCCCAAGACTCTTGATTGCAATGATTCAAAGTGTGATGATGTTGAATTTTTCTCAAGTGAAGAAGATGATCTAGAAACAATTTGTGTAAAGTTTGATGATAGTTATCCCATGGAAAGAATAGAAGAAAATCTATTAGAACTTCAAAAGGAAATTGAAGAGGGTTTATACATGTATAGGAGTGATCATTTTTATATACACTATAACTATCTTTTGGATAACACTAAGAAGTTTCTTAGGAGGAGTCAAAGGTACATCTTGAAGTTGAATGGAATTCTCAAAGAACAATAAGAGAGTTATAAATTAGAAGAAAAGGAAGAAGAGATCACAAGACTAAATAATGGAAAAGAAGATATAAATGTAGATGAGATTAGAAAAAGTTTTGAAACCATTGTCCATCTCAAGACCCAAATTGAATAAGCCAAAATAATAGAAGATCTATTGAAGATTCAAATAAATGAAAAGGAAGAATCATGTTGTAAGTTAGAAGATGAAATTGTTGACCTTGGAAAGAAGATAGAAAAGTCAAACAAATTCTTGAATAGCTTACAAATCTTGGATGAGATCTTGGAAAGTCAAAGGTCATCATGTGATAAATCAGGTCTTGGATACAAAAGAGAAGATACACATGTTGAAGCAAGCACCTCAAAGAATCATGAGGTAAGTCCATCAAAGAAGGAAGACAATGTTGCAAAACAACCATCTACACAAGGCAAAGAAAATTTCAAAAGAACAAAGCAAGGAAGATATCAAGAAGCTATTCTTGGTACACCAAAGAAAAGTATTTTTCATGGGCATTGTTATTCGTGTAATGGATATGGTCACAAATATTTTGAGTGTAGATCTTATGAAAGGAGATATAATGGAAGATTTTATAACACCATGAGGTGTTGGAGATGTGATCAAGTAGGACACATTGTTGTTTACTGTAACACCATGAGATGCTACAGTTGTAGTGGATTTGGCCACAAATCCCAAAAGTGCTAGAACACAAGAAGAAAGTCCATGATGAAGACTTCACATAGCATGCTAGAAGAAGGAATGAAGTAAGAAAGGGAGACATCTTTGAAAATATGGATGCTCAGAGCTCAAGTTCTGAGGAGAAGGGTCATCTACAGAAGTGGGTGAAGAAGACAGAGCAACCAAAACAGAATGAAAGACTGAAGGGAAGTTTAAGTAAGACATCTATTGAGGCATATGTGGGTGACAATGGTGACAGTTGCATACATACACTGGTTGACCTTGCATAGGTCGCGTACACACGCACTCTGTTGTGTCGTAGGCTGCGTATATGTGGTAAAGCCTTGGGAAAAAGGAAATGCACATGGGTTGTAGCTTGATGTGGTGGTATAACTCTGTGTTGCAGGGTATGACATTGTTTATTGCAGGTTCTGACACTGTTTGTTGCATGTTTTCATGGTTTTAAGTTAGATCACGCAAGGTCATGATATAAAATAAATCTTGGGTCCATGGCACTAACCCATGAATATGGATTGTTGTTGATCAAATGCTCATCTATTGGATTATGTAAAATAATCTGTTGGAGTACATGGCTAGTACATAATTGAAGTTTCATTGATATATATTATGATGTATTATTGAAATCATATGGTATTGTTGGATATCATGGTGCATGCATTTTGCATGTGGATGGGCTATACATTGAGACATGTAGTTGGTGAGTTGAGTTGATAGTCATGTTGTACATCATTGGGGAGTCTTAGCTTATTGATGCATGGTTGATATACTTGCTTGGTGCAAGTAATGATGCATGATGGTACACTCATGGATGGTATTTGTTTATCATATTGATAGATGCACATGGTTGGCATAATTGGTAGATGCACATGTTGGCATATTGGCAGATGCACATGTTGGCATATGGTGGATACATTTCATGGATGATATATTTTGGCACATTGTTGATGTACATGTGTGTTGTGCATGGTGGGCACATTTTGGCACATGATGTACTTGGTTGATATATTGTTCATGATTCTCTATTTCATTGATGACATATCTTTTGTTTAATGATGTATGGTATGGCACAAGTTTGATGCATGAACAGATCCAAGGATCGTCATATGGTAGCATATTGTTCATCTTGCACAGAATATAGGGGGAGACATACCCTTAGGGGGAGTCATTCTTCTTCCCATGATTCTAGGAGGACATATTTATCAGATGCATACCTAGAAAAGAGCCCTATATTTGAAGAAAGAGCACAGAGACATAATTCCAGAAGGAGCGATGGTCACAGGGGGAGTATGTTCGATGTATATTCAGCTTTACATCAGAGTGATATCCCTTGTTCAAAAGGGGAGAGATTATTCAGAGGAAGATCAAAGGAATTCAGATAGGGGGAGCAGCCCCAAGGAGAATGCAAGCAAGGGGAGCACCCCCAAGAGGAGAATGGCCCTTTTCCATTGATGTCAAAGGGGAAGAGTTAATCACATTAATGTGATTGATGTTTATTGATGGGGAGAGATAGTCACATTGACTATTGATGTAGAGCATGCSTTATCTACATGTTGACATCAATAATTGGTGATTGGTGATTGACATCAATGTTAGTATTTCCATCAATGCCAAAGGGGGAGATTGTTGGATCATGTTGTCATTAATGACAATGGTTTGATTGATTGATGTCAAGTGATGGATTGTTTGATAGGCTTGATTGATTGATGATTGATGAACAATGTAAATGAATTATCCTTGATGAGAATGATAGATGTCAAAGTGGAAACCAATTGATAAAGATGGATCATTGATATGATGCATAGATGAAGATGGATCAATGAGTTGCCATTGATACATGATGATGCATAGTTTGTTTGATGAAAAGATGACTCATTATTGTCTTATCATGATTGATAAGGTGCACAAATGGATGAACTCCAAAGTGGCCCCCTTATGGTGAAAGCCCTCACGGGAAGACGCTTTGCGGAATGAGTTATCCTAGAAGAATGGTTGGAGGACCCATGATTGTATGTGGAATAATGAGATGAAGATCAATGAAGTTGTTGGTGAAACTATCCTAGATGGATAGTGCTTGTCATGCCATTTTTGGTGGTATGTGGAATGTCACATAACTCCTCACGGTTTGAGATAAATGGCCTTGTGAAGTTGGAGGAACCCCATATGAAGGCATGAAGCCCCCAAGGTCAAAGAAGTCAAAGTGCTTGAAAAAAAGAAATCATTATTTAAATGATAAAGTAAAGTGACAAAATCAAGATGCATTATTTAAATAATAAAGATAGGTGATAAAATCAAGAAGGAATATTTAAATGATAAAGTATTGGAGAACTTTCTATTCATGGAAAGTGGTTAACCCTAAAATATGGAAAATAAATTAAGTGACCTAGAAATGGGTTAAGTAACCTAAAAATGGGTTAAGTGACCTAGAAGATGAAAGTATAAATAAGATAGCTATGGTCTCTTGTAGATCATCCTTTTTGTGGATCAATGGAGAGCTTCTAGTGAGATTATCTTGTGGAGTATTGTTGGAGAGCATCTTGTGAGAGCATCTTTGGTGTGGATCTCTTGAGCATGATTGAAGATCTATTCTGAGGAAGAGAGCGAGAGGAGGATCTCATGGACACATCAAAGTTTCGGCAATGTCGAAGATCTTGACGGCAAAATTCTCGGAACTTCAGAAACCCTAGTTTATGAGGTATACGTGGGTTGTTTGTGCTTAGGGTGTGTATACATTAAGGTATACGCAGGTTATCTGAAGATAGGGAGCGTATGGTGGATAAAATGGTGAAGAATTTTGTTTGAGCTGGTGCCAATCTCTTGGATGATTAGGTAGGTTCCAGATCTTCATTCTATGGCCTCAGATCTATCACTGAGACACTTGTATGATTACATTATTGTCTTTATGAATACTATTTTTGATTTGATGGGAATGCTCAGGGCATTCTTGGTATGGCTTCTATGATGTGGTTCAGTTTGGTTGATTTGGTTGATGGAGTGATCAGTACTCTTGTGATTCAGTGGTGGCATGATTGCTATGGTATACTAGATGCTTATACATGTTTGAGATAACATTCATATTGATCTATTGTGGAGCATGAGAAAGCTATTGGAGATCTTGGAGATGTTGTGACTGGTTGTGGGTTAGTTTGGACAGTGGAAGACAGAAGAGAAAGTGATTTGCAGGGTATAGAGGATCTGAGCATGTGAAGCAAAGAAAAACCCTAGTTTCTTAGAAGCATACGCATGTTGCATTATACACTGGCTGCATGCACACGTGGGCTGTAGTGAGCCAGAGCGTGTACACATGCGGGGTGCACTACTGACAGGTCGCGTACCTGTTGACAAATTGATATATGTTGAGGATTGTTTCCTCATCTCAGTTGGTGTTGAGGCTGTGAGCTGAGTCTTGCATTATAGAGTTGGTGCTCTTGTAGAGTTGTACTCTATTCAGTTGTTACTGATAAACCCCGGATTGTTGTCCATAATAAAAGGATAAATTGTACATACATCTTGTGTTCTTTGTGTTCCTTGTGGTGATGACTTATTGATGATATGTATTGTTGACATATACTGCTGATATATGTTCATATCTAACTGGTTATAAATGACATCAATGGGTAATGAATAAATGTTTAATGTTAACTAAGGAGTTTTATGTAAAGAGGGAAGTTTTGGGATAAAGAGCCCCACACTCACTCACCCNCCCCCCCCCCCCCCCCCCCCCCCTCTAAGTGTGGTAGGTGTGTCCAACACAAGGATACCCTGAAGGAAATGTTTGATGCCCTATCCAAGATGTATGAAGGAAGAAATATTAACAGGAATATGAACTTGAGAACCCAACTCAAGAATGCTAAAATGCAAAAGGTAGAAACAATTCAAGATTATTTTTCTACGGTTTCTCAGTTCAAGGAACAACTACAAGCAATTGGAGACAAGGTAGATGAATATGTGATCGTGATGACTACTCTCAATGGTCTCACAAGACCTTGGGATGTTTTTATCCAAACAATGTGTGCCAAAAAAGACAAACTCCAATTTGACAGTTTATGGGAAGAGTGTGTTCAGGAAGAAGCAAGAGTTGCAAACAGAGAAGCCATTCTAAGAGAAGATGAAGATAAATCTCTAGCTGCTCATACCAAGAAAGGAAGGGAAAAAAGAGAGATCGACTTCCATAAGGAGACTCACTCTCATAAGGAACCTCACTTCCCTAAAAAAATTCAAAAGTACCAGAAAGGACAGAGGCAAAGGGATTTCTCCTCCTACAAGTGATATCATTGTGAAAGGATGGGACACATTGCTAAAAATTGTCCTCTCAAGATATAAGAATACAAGAGGAAAAATAACAAAATACATCATGCCCATGGAGTCAAAGATGATGAGCCACCCAAGAAGTCATCTAGAAAAGAGATAGAAGAATATGTTTTTTTTTCAACGCTCTCCGGGACTGTGACACCTAGAAATGATACTTGACTCATAAATAATGGTGCTTCCAAGCACATGACAGGTCACAAGAATACTCTCTCTAGCTTTGAAGAGATGAATTCCCCCCAGAAATTCTCACTTGGAAATGACTATTACTACCCAATCAAAGGAATAGGGGAAGCCACCTACAAGCTTGATTCAATAACTCCAATAAGGATGAATGATCTACTTTATGTACCAGGTTTGAGGAAAATTTTACTTTCTATTTTTGCTTTAGACAATAAAGGTTTTCGGGTTGCATTTGTAGATGATAAATTTCTTATGTGGTCTAAAGGAAAATCTATATAAGATGTAGTTGTCATTGGAATAGAAGAACGTGGTTTGTACAAATTAAATGGCCACTCAGATGCAGCTTTAACACACAGTATTGTAAGTCCATATGAACTTTGGCATAGAAGGATTGCTCACATTAACTACAAATCCCTACCATATGTGAGCAAGATAGTTACAGGTTTACCAGAATTAAAGGTTGATCATGAAGGTGTATGTAAAGGATGTGCAGAAGGAAAGATTACAAAGAATCCTTTTCCAAAAAGTGATAGCAAAGCAGATGGGATATTGGATATTGTTCATTCATATGTATGTGGTCCAATTCCATCAACTTCATTAAGTGAGTATGTATACTATGCCACATTTATTGATGATTACTCTCGTAAGACTTGGGTTTATTTTTTAAAGTTAAAAGATGAAGTGTTTGAAAAATTCAAAGAGTTCAAATCTTTAGTAGAAAACCTCTCCGAGAAGAATATTAAGATAATTAGGTCAGATAATGGAGGAGAGTACAGTTCAAATGAATTCAAAGACTTTTGTAGAGATGTTAGAATTAAGAGGGAGCTCACCACTCCTTACAACCCACGACAAAATGGTGAAAAAAAAGAAAGAATCGAACAATCATGGAAGTTGTGAAATCCATGATCTATGATCAAGATATTCCAATGCACTTATGGGTTGAAGTAGACATAACAAAATATCCCATAGTGCACTTGGATTCAAGACTCTCGAAGAGATGTTCACCGAAAGGAAGCCAGAAGTCAACCATCTCAAAATATTTGTTTGTCCAGTCTATTTACATATTCTGAAATCTTAGGTTATCGCTAGATTGAGATCAACCGAGATGTTACCTTTGATGAAGATGCAACTTTTAGCAGATTGAGGAAATGTCAATTGGAATAATTCTATGAAGAAGAACCTATAGCTACCAGAGTTGCAGAACCTAACGAGGAAGTTGAAGTTACTCCTGATGATGTTATACCGAAGGATCATGATATGGTGGAACCTCAAGAAACACCTCGTGAGATCATTTGAATTTCTCATAAGAGGAAACCAACTTGGGTATGTGAGATCATTCAAGATGCAGAGAAATATGGTGCTCCCAAAGGAACCATGAGACAAAGAAATAGGCCTAAGCCATACTCCAACTATGTGGCTTTGATTTGGGATCTCGTTAATACGGAACCTACTTGCTTTGAAGAAGCGACTCAAAATACGGAATGTATGGATGCCATCACCTAAGAATACCAATCTATTATGAAGAATGATGTGTGGGAAGTGGTTCCCAAAACAAAAAACAAAGATGTGGTATCTTCTAAATGGATATTCAAAATAAAACATACAGTGGATGAAAGTATTGAGAAATACAAAGAAATATTTGTGGTTTGTGGATTTTCCCTGAAAGAAGGCATTAATTATGAAGAGACCTTTGCTCCCGTAGCAAGATACACTTCTATCAGAACCATCATGGCACTTGCAGCCAAGATGAAGTGGAAATTACACCAAATGGATGTGAAAACAACTTTCTTGAATGATGTTATTGAAGAAAAAGTGTATATAGAACAACCACCGGGTTTCGAAGTACAGGATGGGAAGACTCGTGTTTGCAAGTTGAAGAAGGCACTATATGGTTTGAAGCAAGCCCCAAGAGCTTGGTATGGCAAGATTGATAGTTTTCTGATGAGCTTGGGCTTTACCAAGAGTAAAATTGATCTCAACCTTTACTTCAAGATTGTGGATAGTGGACCAGTGATATTGCTACTATATATGGATGACATATTCTTGACAGGTGAAGAAAAGTTCATCATAGATTGTAAGAAGAATCTTGTCATTGAATTTGAAATGAAGGATCTAGGCTCGATGCACTATTTCTTAGGTCTTGAAATATGGAAGAACCCAAAAGAGATTTTCTTTAATCAAGGAAAGTATGTTGTGGAAATTCTGAAGAGATTTGACATGATGGACTATAAATCCATGTCCACTCCTATGGAGACGAATATAAAGTTATTGGTTGATACTTCGTCAGAAATAATTGATGTTACTCTATACAGACAAATGATTGGTTCATTGATGTATCTGACAAATACCAGACCAAATATATGCTTTGTTGTGAACACCTTGAGTCAATATCTAGTGGAGCCCAGACATGTTCACCTTGTAGTTGCAAAGCATGTGATGAGATACCTTAAGGGCATGTTGGACTATGGCCTCTATTATAATGGAGATTGTGACTTCAGATTGTATGGCTATACTGATTCAAACTGGGTTGGAAGTGCTTTAGATAGAAAAAAACACTTCAGGATGTTGTTCCAGTTTGGGATCAGCCATGACTTCGTGAAAAATCAGGAAGCAATCCAGTGTTCTTCTCAGTATGGAAGAAGTGTAGTACATTGTAGCATGCTCCACCAGTTGTGAAGCCATATGGATTTTGAAGTTGTTGGCAAGTCTATTTGATCTAGAGATGGATACGACCGTGATTTTTTATGATAACCACAGTTGCATAAAGATGACAGAGAACCCAGTGTTCCACAATAAGACAAAGCACATTGAGATCTGGTACCACTACATTCGTCACTTGGTATAGAAGGTAGTTGTGAAGCTCCAATATGTTGGCACAAATGAGTAGGTAGCAGATGTGTTGACTAAGCCTCTGTCTTGTGTGAAGTTTGAATACTTCTGAGACAAGCTTGGTGTAGTCCAAAGGAAGTTCCTTTGAAAGGGGGAGTGATGCTAATGATACTATGGTATCCTGACCATCAGCAGTGCAACTCGTTAGGATTTATATCCTAGGGGATTGACTATCCCTGGACAGATCTCGTAAGGTCTGGATGGACGGTCTGTCGGAGTGCCTATGTATGTATATACTTGTTGTGGTTAGTAGTGTGGCAACTCGTTAGGATTTATATCCTAGGGGATTGATCATCCCTAGACATATCCCGTAAGGTCCGGATGGACAGTATGTCGAAGTGCCTATGTATGTATATACTTGATGTGGTTGGTAGTGTGGCAGCTCGTTAGGATTTATATCCTAGGGGATTTTATTATCCCTTGACAAATCACATAAGGTACGGATGGACGGTGTTATCGCTCTGTAATTTCTAAAGGTTGTAGAAGAAAGGACAGAGGTAACCACAAAACCACTTTGGAAGCTGGGATCTAGCCCTGCCAGCTTTAGAGAGGAATATATTTGTAAGATTTAGATTTGTTTAGGTTAAAATATTAGGCTAGTTATGATAGTTCATGATTTGTTTGTTTGATTTGAATGGTTTTTTTGATTAAATGTTTAATATACCATTGGGTTGTGGGGTCTGTCTCTTAAAATAGCGATTGGTTTTAGTTTTTTATAAAGGTTCTTCATATGGCAAGGTAGTTAAATTGTTTGGATCTTGTAAATTTGGATGAAGTGAATAGGAAGAAATGAAAGGAATTCCATCAAGTAAAAGATCAATTAAGAATTCATTTTACTTAATTTCAGTTGAAAACATAGAAAGTATTCAAAGCCAGAAATAAAGTATATTAAAATAAGTTTTGTTTGTCAACCTTCTTTTGAATAATTAAGGTTAGAAACACATAAGAATGAGAACAGAGAAAGGAAAACATAAACGTAGATAGATTCACTTCACCAATAGTGCATCTATTGAATCCTGTGAAAGAACCTTTTTTTATTATTGAACAATCCGCTTGAATCATACAAAATAGATTTCTTGGATGAAAAAATCAACCCTGCATACTTCGAAATGAGAACTATTTATACATTTATTTACAAAAGATCCTATCATAATTGATCAAGATATATTTTAGGAATATCTAAACTAACTATATCTCTAGTTACAAAAATATAGGAATGTTTCAGATGTGTTCGGATTTCTAGCGTTGTTTTGATGGAAATTGTTGATAATATGTCCCTTTGACTTCTGCTTAGTTGTTGGTCCTTGTTGCTAAAGAGTAGAACCCATCTTTACTCAAGTAACTCGCACAATTTGTCCCACCTTTTTTTACTTGGGATTGAAATTTTGAGTAATTTCCTGTAAATTTCATCCACCTCTGTGTATTTAGCAAAAGTGGGTTTGGTGATGAAAATGTATTTGATCTCATGTTGAATGCTCAAATCAAACTGCAATGTTTCCAGGAATGATTTCCCAGTAATGCTTCCTTGTATTCCTGCGAATTTTGAATTATCTTTTGCCACTGTCTTTAATTTATGGTTATAATCAGGCAAGGTGATTAACTTTCCATTTAACATTAATAAATCAGGTAGTCCTTTCTTGTTTAGAACCTCAAACTTGTTGAAGAACCTCTGCACACCTATGTCCATAACTTGACATTTTTCTTCCAATTGCAACATGTGGCTTTTCTTAGTTAGAACCTTTTTTTATTTCCAGGATAGTTTCAGTTCTGTCTTCTATCTCTAGCTCCTCTAACTCCTGTTTATTTTTAGAATTTAGAAACCTAATGAGATATGTGGCTTCTGTTGGCTTTTCTCCCAATTCTTCCTTAATTATTTCAATGGCTCCTCTAGCTTTCTAAATTAACTCATGTTGCTCAAAGATAATCTGTATAGAAGGCCAAATCTCTGTCATGGATTTATTGATGTCTATCCATATATTTTCCTTAGCTTGGGCTAAGGTATTAGCCGTGGTTGTTTATTTTCCTAACTGTTCTAGTTGTTGGTTGAGCCTTTGATATTTATGTATTTCGGCCTGATGACAAGTCTCAATCCTTGCTTTTTGTTCCTGTAATGACTTTACTTCTTCCTATAACGTTTTGATTTCTACTCCTTGTATGGACATGTCCTCCATAGATTTCACCAATTTATCTGAGGCATCTGAAGTTTTGATGCAGGAGCATCGTCAATAAGGCACATGTGGAGAGACAACTCAGCGCCCTAGCACGCCTTTTTCAATTATTTGGAATCTTAACCGCTGGCGTTTCCTGCAAATCTTTTTGAATGGATTGAAAACTGAAGAAGATCAAAACGCTTGGAAGTTGAACGATCATGAGAGATGTGGGAGTTACACTGCTAGACTTTAATGTAACGGTGCTTAAGGGGTAGTTAGCTTTTTTCGAGAAGATAGGTAGTTGGAGGGAACCCTACGGGCCTTCTTGTATAAGTAGATGCATTGTACGCCCAAACGAGGTTGTTGCGGATTGGTAGGATGTTGTTGTGATTTAGTTGTTGTTTTATCACAGTTGTAGCCATTTTACATTTGAATGAAGATAACAAAGGGATATTGATCCAAATGCGTGTTGTTGTGTTGCTTAAATATTCTTTGTTATTTAATGCAGGAGCATTGCCTTCAAAGTCAACAGCGCACACGTAGAGGCAGGTGAATGACATCTCAACAATGACAGAGTTTCAAATCAAGCATTTAACTCAGAATTTAATCGGTTGTTGAGATATTTTTGTAACAACATTTTAAAAATGTAACTTGTTTGTAAAGTCTTGAAGCACTGTAAGAAATGAAGATATGGAGTGTCGACTCTATCTGGCAATAACTAGTAGTTGTTGTAATAGGACAGAGTAGGTAATAGCTTTGAATTTGAAATGATAGATTTCAGAATAGGACGAGAGAGCTCGTGGAGCGGTCCTTAGATAGTTTTTCATTGTTGCATTGTAACAAATAAGAACAGATAACAAGATAGGAAGAGCATAGTAGCGTAGTAGAAACACTATGCATTTTGTTTTTCATGAATGAATAGAACAGACAGAAATTGTCCCAAATCCTTTTGGACTATGTTCATTTCAGGTGTGATTGAATGAATGTTATTCTATGTGTATGGTTTTATTTCAGTTCGTTCATGTATGATTGTTCGAGAGATTAGCAGTATGAGTTTGTGAGGAAGTTGGTTGAGTTTCAATCGTTTCTCTTCTGATACTTGTATGCAAGGTGTGCATCTTGAATGCAAGGAGTGCGTCGACTGAGTCTCAGATTGACCCAGAGAGAAGTTCAGATAGAACCAGAGAAACTCAGACCAAGAGAAATGTGTGCACAACGTCAAGAAGCCAACAAGCTTCGAAATACCAGCGCAGAAGAACGCCAGGTGGGCGAGAAGCATTTTCTTTTCAGGAAAATCCTTCGAAGGGAGTTATTTGAAATCCTGAGAACACAAGGTGTGCGTGGGAGATCGAAATCCTTTTAAGGATTGAAGCTCAGAAGAAATAACACTTTTCATGAGTGTTGACGAAATCCCAGAGGCGGATTCGTCGGGAGAACAAGAACCTTTGAAACGGATAAATCTTCCAAGCAGAAAGATTTCAGAAGCTCGGAAGGAGGAGTGACAGTAGTCGTCTGATCGATTGTGGAGAAGAACTTGGACTGTTAGATCTACATCTAGGCAGAGGAGGAATGAGCATAAGGGAACCAGATCTCAGCCACTAGATTTGAGTGCATGAACCCACAGCCGTTGGATCCAAAGGAACGTGCATAAGTTTTAACTCTTTGGAGTTGCACAGGAGAGAGGGTTTTGCAAAGTCGTGAAATCCCGACATCATCAGAACCGTCCATCAAAAGGGATGTGTGTCGAACGATCAACATTTCGCTGATTTGCGACTCAAATAAGTCAAAGGGGAAAATTCATGAAACTCGTGAAACGCAAAATCGCGAAGAGATCCTAGCCACTGATTTAGGAGAGATCTGAATCGTTGATTGTCCAGGGAGAATTTTGGCATTTCGAGGATCTGGAGAATGGAGGTGAATAGTCTTTTGACTCCGTGATACGCAAAATCCCAACGAGATATAGACCGTTAGATCCAGACGAGCGCGAGCCATCAGATTTGAGTGTCCTGAAATATCAGAATTTCGGAAGTTGGGATGTGAAGGAAACTATGACTTGGAAGTTGCAAGTCGCGAAATACCGATTCGTGAAAGGATATTCTGAATCGTCAGATCTAGAAGGGGCATGTGGTGAAGATCTAAGCATTTCAGGTAAAGACCCGAAGAAATCCTAGGTCATCCGATCTAAGAGGACACGAGGCAGGATTCCGCATATTTTAGGGGAAGGTCGTGGGTTGTTGTCAGACCTACACCAAAAAGTCGAGGGAGCCTGTGTTTATACATAGAAGGGGACCTTTAAGGTTCCAGAGAGTCTTTCGACTCGAGAATCAGAGGATCCCAGACCAGGAGGTCGTGCAACCCTACGAGGGAGTAGGGGGGTGCATCATTATTTTTTGCTTCATGAATGTATGAGTTATATTGTTGAACGTATGAATCTTTGAAACATTAGATAGGTTTAGCTTGTTTCTCTTCCATGAGCTTACACAAGGAGTGTGTATTGTCCGCAAGGAGTGTGTTGACAGAGTCTAATTCGACTCAGAGCTTAGAAGAGACAGCATGAAGCTTTCATTTGCAAGGAGTGCAGAGTGTCCGCAAGGAGTGCGTTGACGGAATCTTTTGACTCAGAAGCTCAGGAGAAGTAGATTTAATTTTTGTTTGAGAAGAAGTACAGAATATCTCGTAAGGTGTGCGTGAGTGAAATATAGTTAAGTTCTTTTGTTCAGGAGGAGAAATCGGGTTAAGTAACGAATTGTTGCAAGGCATGCATAGTTTCCCACAAAGAAGTTAGGTTGAAGAGAAGATTTGTTGTAAGGTGTGCATAAAAGTCAAATTTCGACTAAGTGTCGAAAGGACGCTCTAAGGAGTGAAAGTTCGAAGGAAGAACAAGCTCAAGAGAGATAGTGTGAAGAAATATCCAAAGGGAGTAAAGCTCTGAAGGTCTCACGAGTTATCCGTCAAGATCCATCTAGGAGGGAGCAGGATCATTCCAGATCATTGGATCTGGGAAAATTGCACAAGCTTTAAGTCTTTGTGTGCACACAGGAGCAAGGATTCACCAAAGTCCCGAAGAGGCTAGGGACCATCCATCATCCAGAGGGACAGGTGGCATAAGATCCACAACATCGGAGCGGGAGCACTTCATAATTTTTGTAGACAAGGAGACAGTGAAATCATCAAATAACCGAAGGATGAAATAGATCCTGGTCGTTGGTCACTAGGAGGTACGTGTCATCATATCTGACACATGAAGAAAGAGATAGCGCTCGTTAGTGTGAAATTTTGGAAAAGAATGCTAAGAAAGAAGGACCGCGGATGACCGTCGATCTGAGAACGGAAAATCAATGGTGGGGAATCATTGTGGGGAGCGAAGGAAAAATTAGTGAACGTGCTAGTTCACAGCCCACTATTCGCTAGTGTCGTTGATATCGTTAGGAAAGGGGATCAACGACCATGATTCAATCGAGATTGGGTGGGCACTTTTCTAATTTTGGGGACAGAACTCTTCGATAAAGAGCAACCACGTTGGTAGCCTGCAATTACTGTGAACCGTCGATCGACGGGAAAATCAATAACAATCAAATCATGACCGTGAAAACCATGAGGGTGATAGCAGGGCCTGTGTTTGATTGAGTTTGAGACCAGCAAGGTCCCGAGGAGCTGATCCAACTCGATAATATTTAACGATCCTTGATTGGGAGATCGTGCAGCCCTGAGGGAGAGTAGGGGGGTCTGCATCAAGTTTGTGTTGTAGTTTATGTTGATGTAGAAACTTCTTTTGTTCTTATCCTTGTCATGGGCACTGCATCTAGTGGAACTATGGTCAACTCTGCATTCTTCTCTTTTTGCTTTATCAGCTTATCCATCTCTGCTTCAATTTCTCTAATCTATGCATTTTTCTCCATAATCAATTTGAGTATTTCTTCTTTTTGGCTCTCTGTCTCAACCACCTCTTTAGTCTATGAATCCTCTGTTGTTGGTAGTTTCAATTGTTTCTTGAGTGATGCTATGTCAGCATTCTTCTTCTTAATCAACTCTTCTATTGCTTTGACATTAGTTGGGTCATATCCAATCTTGAGTACTAATTCCTTTAATGATTTTATCTTATTATCCTTGGACAAAGAAGATATCTTTTCAATCTTCAAATGAGACTAGATATTAGTCAGTGATACTTGGGAGATCGCACAGCCCCGAGGGAGAGTAGGGGGGTCTGCATCAAGTTTGTGTTTCGGTTGATGTTAATGTAGAAACTTATGTTGTTCTTATCCTTGTCATGGGCACTGCATCTAGTGGAACTATGGTCAAATCTGCATTCTTCTCTTTTTCCTTTATCAGCTTATCCATCTCTGCTTCGATTTCTCTAATCTATGCATTTTGCTCCATAATCAATTTGAGTATTTCTTCTTTTTGGCTCTCTGTCTCAGCCACCTCTTTAGTCTGTGAATCCTCTGTTGTTGGTAGTTTCAATTGTTTCTTGAGTGATGCTATGGCAACTTTCTTCTTCTTAATCAGCTCTTCTGTTGCTTTGACATTAGTTGGGTCATATCCAATCTTGAGTACTAATTCCTTTAATGATTTTATCTTATTATCCTTGGCCAAAGAAGAGATCTTTTCAATCTTCAATTGAGACTAGATATTAGTCAGTGATACCTATAATTTGGAAGATGTCATTGCATTGTTTGTTAGTGTTGAATAAATAATCTCTCTTTCATGTCTGTGCATATCCATTTGATCAATAGGATGGATATCCTTTGTATCAAATTCAAATGAAGTCTTCTTGTAATTAGTTGATGTCTTTGGATAGGGGACATGTGCTTATAAGAATTCCATTTGCATTCTTCCCTTCTATGTGTCAAAAGCTGACAAAAGTCTGAGCTGAGCAGCAGAAGTCTGTTTCCAAAATTGAGTATAAGTATTGTTTTTGAGAAGTTCATTCTTTTTCTTAATTTCCTTATACTTATCAAAAATATTTGACTCCTTTTATCCATGAATTGTTTCAGATGTTAGAGTTGTGTCTGGACTCCTTTGTGAAATTGATGATGATGGATATCCTGTAAACAAATTGGCTGACCATGTTGAAGAGTGTGGTCCTTCCAAGACTATTATAGACTGCATTTCTCCCTCTTTAAGAAAACATGTTGTAGGAATGGTTTTAGTCTTCTTCCTATATATTTGAAAATCATCTGTTGATACCTCTGTGACTGAAGGAGAGTCTTCATTCCTTGATATTTTCTTTGCTCGTTTCTCAGGTGTGATGGTCTGTGAAGTGGTCATAGACAAAATTTGTTCTTATGCTTCTTGCAAGGTGTTCTCTTCCCACTCATCCTGGTTCATGTATTTTTCAATCTCTGGCCTTTGTGTATGCACATAAGGAGTGGTCTTTTGTTTGGTCCTCAACTCAAAAATAATGTCAAATGGGTCATATGTCCAAGTAAATCTTAGAGGAAACTTCATTTGTTTTAAGAGGATGTCTGCTTCTTCACCCACTGCTTTGTTGTTGCAAATAAATGGTCCTATCTGAGTTTTAATTATGAACTGAGATTTCTTCATGGCTACTACAAAGTGGATTTCATTTGAATTTATCATTTGTCTTATGTACTCCCATGAAAAAATCCTCATTCAGAGGTATTTAGGAAACTTGTATGGTGGTAGCTCACATCCATACACCCTTATTTATGTATAATTCTAGTATAAATACCAATCACCTATCTTGGCCTGCTCAGTTAGATGCAAAACCTTCTGAATTTCTTCACTAACCCTGGGTTTTGTACTACTTCTCAGTAAACAAGTAGCTGGATAAATGAACTGATCAATAAAATCTTTGAAACTATACTCCATTGAGTTCTTTCTCATGAATGGAGTCCAAAAGATGATTGATTGTGAGCTTCCTTGTTCATTTAGATTCTAGAGTGCGAAACGGAACCTGCCTGCTTGATAGAATATGAACATATAAACCAAAATTGAAGAATACTTGAACATTCCTTCAATTGGAAACTTGAGAAATTGTTCATGAATGATGCTAGCCAAGAATTGATTGAAATTGAAGTTCATAGAAACCTTTTATTATGTAGAGAAAATGGACAGAAAACCTAAAATAGGTTCATCTACCCATTCATCAGAATAATATTCTAATAGACATGATAGAATGGAGATAATTTGATTAGCCTTCTCTGGGAAAAAAGAAGAGGGGTATGGTGGATTTTTCTTAGGCAGTTGGGCATCTTCAGGGAGGAAAATTTCAAAAATTTGGCCTCTCTGGGAAAAGGTCATTTTCTTATATAATTCGTTTAGGGCTTCGACAGAGAAAGGGGTGGTGGAGTTATTTTGAGGGATATGCAACATTTGGTTAATGGTATCGGGAGTAATTGTAAACAAAATTTCACCATTGCGAGATGTAATGGCTCTTTGGCTTGGCAGGTAACTAGCTTGGCATTTAAGGACAAATTCATGGAAAGGGTAGGTTTGGGGAAACATGTAGAGGGGTAAATTGGATCCCTAGAGTCCAATTTTGTCACTCTGGTCAAGGAAATTATCCTTTAGCCAACAGTGTAGTTCGAATAAATCGAATTCACACTTAGGATCTGCAAATTTATAATCTTTGTCTACCAGAGGAATGTGGTCAAGGTCAATTGGAGGGGGAACCATTGGATTTTCAGAGGCGTCGACAGACCTGTCTTTGGGAGCCATAATTGAAAAACTAACAATAGAATAGGTTAGCAATGTTGTGATTACCGGGAAAATAGCTCGCCAGTTGAAGGTAAGAGATGGCGGTGGTAGTCTGACAGCAATCTTTTCTCGGTCTTCACGGGTTCTCAGTCAACAAATAGTGTAAGGAGGGGGAAATGGGGTTTTTTTGGTATGTGTAGGGATATATTTTAGGGCGCAGGACTGTTACGAGACAACTAACAGTCATAGGGAAGGAGTTAATTGGATAGCGGATAGGAGGTGTGGGGATAGGTGTCATGTAGGGAGAGGGGAAGTAGTGGTATCGGAAGTGAGTTAGGTTGATTTCGGAGGCGGGGGGGGTGTGAAATGACGAGGGATTTCCATGTTAGGTGGGGTCGAGGCACGGAAAAACAACTTTTTGGACCCTCCCCCCCCCTCCACCGATAAAGGTAGGTAGGTCAGGGGGGCGAAAACAAATGAGGGCCGTCGATCGAGAGGAGGGATGATGCCATCGGGGAAGATCTGCACGGAATTTATGTGCTAGAAGACAAATTGTCTTGTCAATTTTCCAACTTTGGTTAAAACACATGCGCCATAAAGCAAAATATTTTCTTTTGAAACCTTTACATTCTCATTTATTTTTCCTATATTAATCTAACTTATTTTCATCAACTTAGGGTGCATTTTAATGTGCATAACCTGTTTAATTTTCTTTGAAGGGAAAATTTATATAACCTATATTCTATCCTATGCATCTAACTAATTAATCTAGCTTAAACAATTGGGTTAATTTCTTCCTCTGCCTAACTATTTAAGCCAAGATTAAACAGTTTGGCTAAAATTATTCTCTAACCTAGCAACATAAATTGAAGATTGTTTGATTAAACTATATGATTCAAACAAGGATCTAGGAATGTGGCATTCAAATTTGGAGCAATTTCACTCTTATTTTTGTTTTCATGGGGTTTTCTTTCTTTTCTCTTTTTTCTTTTTCTTTTCTTTTCTTTTCTTTTCTACCCTCTTTTCATTTACATTTTTTTTTTATCTTTTTCTTTTACTTTTGGAAATCATTTGCAGAATGTAATATTATTTACAATATAAAATCACTGGAAGAAAAATATGCAATCACCATTTGATACTATGGACTATAGGACTCTAACATACAGTCTGTCTGAGTGCCCACAATTGTTGTTGTTGGTGGTGTTGATGCTCCTATTGTTAATGTTTAAGCCATTATTATAGATGTTTGCATTTCATTAAATAACAATAGCATAAACCAAGATCACTGAGAAATACACAATCACAAGAGACACAACATTTATCCTGGGAAACCCTCTAGGGGAAGAAAACCCAACAAAACTTCCTTAATATAGATAGCCAATACAATGCCAAGAGATCTCTTAAGATAATACAGAAAGTCCTCTCCCAGATATGCGCCACTCTCTCTCTCCTTTTTCTCTGGTAGCAGATCTGAACTTGTCTCTCAAAATGAGCAAGTGAGTTGTATCTAAGTGAGGCAGTAGCCTCCTTTATTTATACAAGTCTGGCGCGTGTGAAGTGTCTCTTCACTGGCAGGGCGGACTTATCAAACTAAGGTGGGTAAACCCACCTTTATTATATTTCTGGGCTTCTTTAATATATGTTGGGGCCGACTTCTTATTTTTCCTATTACAATTGTCTTTTGACCAATCCGCAAAAGGGGATTTGGTCTTATTACAATAACCGACATGATCAATCCTCAATGGGGATTGATCCTATGAATAATATATCAATAATAATAAGAATACTCTTTGTAGTTACATTATTTCAACACTCCCCCTTAACAAGAAGGGTATTCTTCAGAAGCATCATGCGAGAGAGAGAGGACAACATCATCAACAACATCAAGTGGGTGAGAGGACAACATCATCAATATCATCTTGGAACACTAACTGGTGTATCTATAAATCATCGAAAGTTTTCTTCATCGGCAGCATCGTCATTCTCAAAGGAATACCATCATCATCTGCATCAAATATGTATTAGTATAAAAACTGATACATCATCATCATCACAACACAAGGCTGGCTCATCATAATACAAGACTGGATTTATGTCACAGCTGTCAAGTTGGAAGCTCAGTACTCGTCTCATATCAATGTCTTGCTTTACGTCACAGCACTCAAGCTGGAAGCAAGATACTAGATTGTCTTTACGTCACAACTATCAGGTTGGAAGTACAATACTAGTCTCATCTCATCGTCTTGCTTTACGTCATAGCACTCAAGATGGAAGCAAGATACTCGTCCTGCTTTACGTCACAACCATCCGGTCGGAAGCAAGATACTAGACTAGCTTCACGTCACAACTATCTAGCCGGAAGCTCAGTTCTAGTCTCATCATATCATCTTGCTTTACATCACAACCATCAGGTCGGAAGCAAGGTACACATTCTGCTTTACGTCACAACCATCAGGTTGGAAGCAAGGAACTAGACTTGATTTACGTCGCAGTTATACAGTCGAAAGCATAGTACTAGTCACACATCATCTTTCTTTACGTCGCAACCATCAGGTCAGAAGCAAGGAACATATCATCTTGCTTTACATCTGACAACTAGGTCAGAAGCAAGGAACATCTCATCTTGCTTTACGTCTAGCAACTAGGTCAGAAGCAAGGAACACATCTCATCTTGCTTTACATCTGACAACTCGGTCAGAAGCAAGGAACACATCTCATCTTGCTTTATGTCTGAAAACTCGATCAGAAGCAAGGTACACGTCTCATCTTGCTTTACGTTTGACAACTGGGTCAGAAGAAAGGTACACATTCTGCTTTATGTCACAACCATAAGGTCGGAAGCATGGAATATCTCATCACAACAGCTACTCCCCCTTTCGAGGAAGGTCCTTTCGGACTATGCCAAGCTTATCTCGGAAGTAGTCAAACTTCACACAAGATAGGGGCTTGGTCAACACGTCAGCAACCTGTTCATCTGTGCTAATGTACTGGAGTTTTAAGGCTCCTCTCTGTACCATGTCATGGATGTAATAATAACAGATCTCTATGTGCTTCGACTTGTCGTGGAATACAGGATTCTCTGTCATCTTTATGCAGCTTTGGTTGTCACATAGAATCAAGGTTTATCTCATCTCTAAGTCAAATAGGTCGGTCAACAACTTTCGAAGCCATATAGCTTCACAGCTGGCAGAACATGCAACAATGTATTCTACTTCCGCTGTGCTGAGAGCAATACTCGATTGTTTCCTACTCTGCCACAAGATCATAGCTGATCCCAAACTCAAACAACATCATGAAGTGATTTTCCTGTCAGAAACACTTTCTGCCCAACCTACATCAGTATATCCACTCAATGTGAAATTATAATCTCCATCATAGCTGAGACCATAATCTATTGTACCTTTAAGGTACCTCATCACATGTTTTGCAGCCACTAAGTGAACACGTCTGGGTTCTACCAGAAACTGACTCAAGGTGTTCACGACAAAACAAATGTCTGGTCTGGTGTTCGTAAGGTACATCAGCGATCCAATAATCTGTCTGTATAGTGTGGCATCAATCAATTCTAACGAAGTATCGACCAACAGCTTCAGCTTCGCTTCCATGGGTGTATTCATGGGATTGCATTCCAACATGTCAAATCTCTTCAAGATTTCGACTGTATACTTCCCTTGGTTAAGGAAGATCCTCTCAAGACTCTGCCATACCTCAACACCTAAGAAATAATGCATTAGGCCAAGGTCTTTCATTTCAAATTTCGAGGCAAGTCTCTTTTTACATTTAGTGATGAGCTTTTCTTCTCCAGTTAAGAATAAGTCATCCACATATAGCAGTAAGATTACTGGCTTATTGTTCATAATTTTGAAGTAAATATTTGAGTCTGCTTTACTCTTGGTAAATCCTAAGCTCGTCAAGAAACTGTCTATATGGCCATACCAAGCTCTAGGAGATTGCTTCAATCCGTATAAGGCTTTCTTCAATCTGCAAACATGAGACTTCCTGTTTTCAACCTCAAATCCTTGAGGTTGCTCTATATACACTTCCTCTTTGATAACATGATTTAGGAAAGTTGTCTTCACGTCCATCTGGTGCAGCTTCCACTTCATCTTAGCTGCAATGGCTATGATGGTTCTGATCGAAGTGTATCTTGCCACATGAGTGAATGTCTCTTCATAGTCAATGCATTCCTTCTGGGAAAAGCCACAAGCGACAAGTCTTGCTTTATACTTCTCAATACTTCCATTAACAACATTTTTTATTTTGAAGATCCATCTGGAGGATACCCCATCTTTATTCTTCAGTCTGGGAACTATTTCCCATACTTCATTCTTCATTATGGATTGGTATTCCTCTGTCATGGCATCTGCCCATTCTTTCCTCTGAATGATGTCTTCAAAGCCGGTAGGCTCCTCTTCTAGAAGATCACACATCAAATCTGTATAACTGGAGAATGGATTTGGTCTTTTCACTTGTCTCGTAGTTCCTTGGGGAACACCATACTTCTCTCCATCTTGAATAAGATCTCTAGCCCAAGTTGGCTTTCTTTTATGGAGGATCATCATCTGAGGAGGTTCTTGCACTTATACTATATCATGGTCTTCTATAAGTTCCTCATCAGGGGAAGTTACGACTTCCCTCACTAGTTTTGCAGCTCTGGGAACCTCCCTCATTGCAGTATTGGGGATTACGGGTTCCTCTTCCTATACCTCTTCATGCTGGCACAATTTAGATTTCTTGAGCGCTGCATCTTCATCAAAGTTCACATCCCTGTTGATCTCAATGTGATGTTGACCTGGTATATAGATTCTGAAGGCCTTGGAGACCTCATAGTATCCCAAAAATATTCCCTTCTTTCCTGAAGGGTCCAACTTGTTTCTCTTTTCTTTAGATATATGAATAAACATTGGACAACCAAATATTTTGAGATGGCTTACCTCTGGCTTCTTTCCGATGAACATCTGTTATGGTGTCTTGAGCCCAAGTGCACTATGGGACAATCAGTTTTGCACATAAACAACAACCATTGTTGCTTCTGCCCATAAGCACATAGGAAGATCTTGATCTTCACAGCTTCCAGCATGGTTCTGTTCTTACATTCAGCTATACCTGTTTTGTTGGGGATTATAGGGAGTAGTGAGTTCCCTCTAGATCCCAACATCTTTGCAGAAGTTCACAAACTCTTTTGAGGTATATTCTCCTCCATTATCTGACCTGAGTATATTAATCTTCTTTTTAGAAAGGTTCTCTATCAAGGCTTTGAATTCCTTGAACTTGTTGAACACTTCAAATATATCCAGGTCTTACGAGCGTAATCATCAATGAATGATACATAGTATACATACCCACTAATGGAGGATGATGGCATTGAGCCACACACATCTGAATGAATGAGTTCTAGGACTCCTTCTGCCTTGCTGTCTTTCTTCGGAAATGGGTTCTTGATGTTCTTCCCTTGTGCACATCCATTGCATACGCCTTTATGGTCACCTTTGAGTTCTGGTAAACTTGTGACCTCTTTGCATATGTATGGTAGCACCTTGTAGTTGATGTGAGCTAATCTTCTATGCCAAAGTTCACATGGATTCTTCAATGGCGTGGGTCATGGAAGCTTCTTAGTGGCCCTTTAGCTTATGCGAGCCACCTTCTTCTTTTCCAATGATGATTGCTTCATTTATGGTCTCTCCTTTAGCACATTGCCTTCTGCAACCTTCGATATAGCTTCCTCATGTGACATGGAGCAAGTTCAACAAAACAACAAGCAATAATAATATCCTTCTGATAATATAAAGCAATAGCACGAACAATCATCATAGTAGCTCCTTTAGAGCTATCACTTATAATTTATCTGAATCAAAGATTAAAGGTAAGGAATACAATACGAAGTGAGGTCAACACTCTCATAGTGTTGTGACCAAGCATTCTTCCATGGCAACCTGGAACTAACACACGAGGTTTCTCCTAGAGGAGGTGTTAGTTGTATCAGGCAAAGTATTT
>ML787160.1:102642-128626 GCA_009831015.1 Picea engelmannii
ATTTCTTCACCTTCATCAAGAGTCCAATTAGGATTTTCTGGAGGCTTAGTTGGTGTAGAAGGTCCCTTTTTGGGTGGCATGTTGGCCAAATATCACTTTTGAGTCTTGATTTTGAGGTGGTTCTGCTAGACAATATTTATTCTATTCTATCTCCCAAGTTTCGACCCTTCTAGGTATGAAACTTTCTTTTAGGTAGTTCTCTGATATTTCTTCTCCGCAATGCCACAGGTTTGATCAAAATTGGATGTGCCAAGTGGAATTTATGGTAACTTCTTCACAACTTGTCGATTTTTGGCATTTCCAGGAGATCTCACTTGTATAGAATGCCCCACACAAAATAATTGATATCAAATTTTGAAACTCGCACCCACAATACTACCGACTATCCACAATCCAATGCAACCAGTCCCATTCAATTTGGATACTCTAGCAAGAAGTTATGATTGTTTTACTTGGAACACCTTCTTGAGACTAGTCAATAGGACTAGTCAGATACCCTATCTTACACAAGGTGTATATAAAAATTTATGATGACCCAAAAGCTGAACTTTTTACCACAGATGCCTTACTAATTTCTGTAAGTTTCCTCCAGAGTTCAAGGTCTAAAACATTACCGAAATTTTTTTATAGAGAAAATTCCACAATGACTCATTTCAGGATGATTCCAGAACCCTATCTTGTACAGGTTGTATGTCCGAAAGTATAAGGCCTCAGAAGCTGAATTTTGAGCCCAATGTACCTTGATCCGTGTTCTAAATACCCTCCAAGTGGTTCCTTCTGAAACTTTGTAGAAAACAAGTTATAGGAAAAATGCCACGGTGTCTCAGATGTAGTAGCGAAACCCCAAGACCTTGAGATCTGATACCATATGTTAAGAACCAAACATAAATGTAGCATAGAAAAACCTCAGGAAAATTACTCAACGCCTTGAAAAAGAGATAATTTCAGATAATAAGCCTCTTCGAGGGGGCATCCTCATTTTACCCCACTTAAATGTTCAAGTCCAAGATGATTCAAAATGAAAATGTCTCCTTGGTATATATAGGAGACTAGGAGGTATAATTACAACTAATGGCCTAAAGCCAACATAAATAAAATAACATTACTAATATAATATGCCCCAATTAAGGGTTAATGAGCAAGCCGACATAAATAAAATAACATTACTAATCTAATATGCCCCAACTAAGGGTTAATGAGCCAATATTAGGGCTTAACATGTAATCATTACCAACTCTTAAGAAAACTTCAAGGGTGATTGCAACTGGTTCTACGGCTACAACTACAACTGGTACTGCAACTGCAACTAGTTCTGAAACTGCAACTGCAACTGCAACTTAGGGTTTTATAAGGAAACCCTAATTTTTCAAACTTCAAATTTTGAAATTTTGATCTAGGGGATAGATGCACTGAGTTGAGGCGAGTTAGCTGGTGCAGTTAAATTTATGAAAATCCAACTTTTACCCCCTCAAACTTGATCTGCGGATTTATGGACTAGTGCTTCTGGTTTTCTAGTACTTCTGGTACTTCTAGTACTCTGGTTTTCTGGTTTTCTGGTACTTTGTGAAAACTAGGGTTTCACTTTCCGGGAGATCTAGCCACTGAAAAGGTGCGTTGATGATGCCAAATTGATCCTTANCTTTCTAGATAGTTTTAGGGCTGAAAATATTCACTTTTGAAAAACCCTAATTTCCAGGTACGGCAACAATGACGTTTTTCTGTTGTGAAAGATGCTTCCTTCAGCTTGGATCTGATTCCATGTTAATGTTTAAGCCATTATTATAGATGTTTGCATTTCATTAAATAACAATAGCATAAACCAATATCACTGATAAATACACAATCACAAGAGACACACCATTTATCCTGGGAAACCCTCTAGGGGAAGAAAACCCAGCAAAACTTCCTTAATATAGATAGCCAATACAATGCCAAGAGATCTCTTAAGCTAATACAGAAACTCCTCTCCCGGATATGTGCCACTCTCTCTCTCATTCTTCTCCGGTAGCAGATCTGAACTTGTCTCTCAAAATGAGCAACTGAGTTGTATCTAAGTGAGGCGCTAGCCTCCTTTATTTATACAAGTCTGGCACGTGTGAAGTGTCTCTTCACTGGCAAGGCCGACTTCTCAAACTGGGTGGGTAAACCCACCTTTATTATATTTCTGGGCTTCTTTAATATTTGTTGGGGCCAACTTCTTATTCTGCCTATTACAATTGTCTTTTGACCAATCCGCAAAAAGGGATTTGGTCCTATTACAATAACCGACATGATCAATCCTCAATGGGGATTGATCCTATGCATAATATATCAATAATAATAAGAATACTCTTTGCAGTTACATTATTTCAACACCTATCTCATTCTATTACCATTGATGTTGATGTTCCAACTTCATTTTGTTAATGATGATGATGTTACTTCAACTTCGCGTTGCAGATAATGATGATGCTCAGTTTCTACTGATGTTGATGATGAGAAAAACTTACGATGATTTATAGATATGACAGACAGTGTTCTTGATGCAGATGATGATGTCTCTTCTTCTTGATGTTGTATTGAGTCCAGTCGGTTACTATTGATGTTGTCAGTAGAATATTGTTCTTGTTAAGGGGGAGTGTAGAAATATTGTAACTTCGAAGAATATTCTATCTAAGAGGAAGTGTCAAATAATATTATTATATTATATTTATTAATTATTCCCTGTTGGGCCTTTGTAAAAGTCGACCCTATTGTGCCTTGAAAATCAAATGTAAATTATGAGGGTAAAATGACAGGTCGACCCTGACCTAACTTTAGGTTGGTCATTCCACTATTTATAAGGGAGGCCAATGCCTCATTTGGATACACTTAACAACCAACTCTGGAGTGTGAAAGTCTTGGAGGAAAACCTACTTCAAGTAGGTGTGATGCCAAGGAGGGTTCTTGGTGGTATCTCTTGATTAAGTAGTGCACTACTCTTTCCTAGTGAAGGAGTAGAGGAGGATCTTCTGCTTTGTTTTTAGTCTATCTATATTGATGAATTTTTTGTTGGTTTTTCTTCCCCATGAAGGTTTCCCAAGATAAAATGTTGTGTACCTTGTGATTTTGTTTCTTTCAGTGATCCTCATATGTTGTTGATGTATTAAATGTTCAGGTACTTTGGATATAACTTAATAACATCATTAAAACTTAACACTTGTATCTCAAGAAACCCCATGCCCAAAAGTCACACCCCCATCCACCTCATACTCTTTTACATGACCTAGAGAGGGTCTTCTTGGGAAACACTCCTTGACTTGTGGAATGATCTACCCAATAGGACACCATGACAACCCTCCCATACTTAGATTTTGCAAGTTGTATAAGGTCTTTGAGCATTTGTTTATTTTGAAAAGGGGGGATTTGATGCACATTTTGGGTGGTTCTTTTATTAAATATGGCTTACTTGGTGTGATACTTGTGACTTGTGGACCCTTGGAGGGTGTACTTGTTTGTCTTTGCAAGGCCTTTCCAGGTGAAAAGCTTGTTCGTGGAGGCAAAAGGTTGTTTGGACCTTCATAGCGGCATGAATCCCAAAGGTCGGATGATGTACCCCCTCTCATTGGACACTTGGGAGGATGAATGTTTCCTTTGGAGGCACTTGGACACCATGAGATGATCACTTTGGGCCCCTTCCACCTCAACATTGGCTTTGGAAGGCCTGAAATGTCATCTTCTATGCCCTAGGCATCACATGGAGGCTAGGGTTTTTGATAGGGTTCTCATGGTTGATGGTGATATGACATGGTTTGATGGAAAGAGAGACGCATAGCATGCACTAGAGCACTTGGTGGCAAGGTACATGTAAGTTGGAGGCCCAACGATCTTCATCAAGAGGCTCAATGTCTCTCTTGGAGGCCTAATGTCACCCTTTAGGGCATGACGTCACCCCTAAAAGGGGAATTACTTTATGTCTTTTGTAATTTTAAGTTGTAAAAGGAAAATAGAGGAGGTTGGTCTCTCTAATTTGTTGTTGACATTTTTAAAAGTAGACAAATTGGTTTTAGGTGACCTGATATAAATAGAGGTCACCTCAATGTCATTTTATCATCATGTGCTTGAGAATTACATACAATTTTCACTGAAATTTTTGCCCTACTTGGGAAATTCACTCTATCTCTCTTTGGTGCTTTGTGGATGGTTTTACTTGTCTATTGGAGGAAGAATCTAGGCATTATCTCTTGATGCTTGTCTCTTTGCAATTGTGATGGAATATTCTTGATAAAGAAGGGTTTTTCATGCTATCTCTTGGAATTGGTAAGGAATTTCTGCACAAGTGTGTTGTTTCTTCTTGTTTCAAGGTTAATTTGTTTAGATCCTTGGAGGAGTATAAGAGCATACACCCTACATCAAGATCCATCTATTTGTCATTCAAAAAACTGTTTTGCAAAGGTTGCTACAAGGAGTAAAATGATTTACACCCTTGTAGATTTACCTTGATAAGGTAAGTTTTGTTGGATTATTGAAGGGGGGGGTGGGGGGTGAATTAGTAATGAGCAATTATACCAATTATTAATCATTTAAACCACAAAGTATATTCTTTTACTTATTCAACCATGTTCATATGTTCGTCATCAATATTTTACTGTACCATAAGCATTAACATTCATCAATGCATAATAAACAATAACAAACACATCCACACAATGCACAATACAACAATATTTACGTGGAAACCCAATGCAGGAGAAAACCACGAAATGTTTTTCTTATATGTCAAGAATTGTATTTAAGGAAGCACCAACTTCCAATTCTCTAGATACAACTGGAAGGAGGCTCCAACCCCCTAGTTTCTCAGGCTACAACCTGAGGGAATCTCCAACTCCCCAATTCTATGGCTACAATCAAAAGGAGGCTACAACCCCCTATGTTCTCCAGATACAACCGTAAGGTGGCTACAACCACCTATCCTTGCCCAGTCCAACCTTCCTAAAATATAAGTAGAATGATGGAACCATTGTCACACTATCACTATAAAATATATTGTTGTAAATTTGTACCAATCAACCTGTACCATAAAACATGTAATCAACCTGTACCAATAACATGTAAAAAAATATGTGCCAATATCTACCATGCATCAACCTGTACCATAAAAAAGTGCATCAACCATGCACCAAACATGTACAAATAATCTGTCCAAATAACCTATCACAACAACCTGTCTCATCAATATTATCAACCAAATCAAATCTACTCACCAAGATCAATCACCAAGACAACTCTCAACCATATGCACAATATCACCAAGATGTGCATCAACCAAGCATATCACAACAATTCATAATCATCACCAAGATCAATATGTGCTTCTACTAATATACCAAGACAATTATGCTACATCATCCATAAACCATGTGTCAACAATACTATTAACAAGTGTCTCCAACCATGTACCAAGTATGTATCAATCATGCATCAACTACTCATCAACTATGACTCATCAAGATGTACCAACATCAACAACTATACACCTCATGTATGTGCCAACTCATCAACTACTTGTCTCAACCATGTATCCAACATGTACCTCAACCATATACCAAATACATATAACAATATAACAATTAAAAATTCTCTAGAAATACATCACACTATCCATAACCAAATACCATAAACCATTACATCAAACCATGTGCCACAACCTCATTGTTATACAACCTCTATCTATAACATACCTCAACCAAAATCCCTCATCAATTTCATCATCCAAATTTGATTTGTAACTCTGTAATAGACATGGTGTATATGATCGCATACCTGCAAATCTTTCTTAACTTTAACAACAAGAGACTAGCATTTTCATCAAAATTTACTTTAGTCTCACATGACTAATTTTGGATTAGTCAACAACCCTAAATTCCAATAATAATAACTATGTACTTGTAATGAATAAATATCTAAAAATAGTACACAATGTTCTTCAGTGTATTGTCTTCAATTCCTCCAGGTTTCACTACTTGGAACCTCCCAGAAAAGGAGTTATAGCAAAAATGGCATACCTTGCTAAATTCTGGCTTATTCTAGAGAGTGAACTTGTAGAGCATTCCCCACACGGAATATTTGTTGTATGGATCTAAAAATGGTACACAACATACTACAGACTGTATTCTAACCAATACATTTGGTCTTACTGAATTTGGATCTGTTATGAATAAGTTATGACATTTTTTACCTGAAACATTTGTTTTAGACTAGTTTCAGGACTAGCCACAAACCTTATTTTACATGGAGTGTAACTCCCAAAATACAACGACCCACAAGCTGAAATTTTTATCACAATTACTTGGATATTTTTTCTCAACGACCTCCATATTTCGTTATCTAAATCATTGTAGAAAAAAAGTTATTGCGAAAATGGTGAGGTGACCTATAAATAACATACCTTAGAAAGCATCATCAAAAGACTTTATCCTCCCTTGAATTCCGGCCTTGTTTACTTCACCTTCCCTCTGAAATTCAACTTAGATATCCTTTGGTTACCTCAATCACTTGTAGATATTTAATATGTTCAATATATACTAATGGGAGACCCTTGCTCTCTTATTTATACTCTCCAAGTAGCTCCCTCTAGAAATATCCACTTAACCACTTTGTCCACTTAACCATTTTGTCCACTTGGCCACTTTGTCCATTTAACCCACTTTGTCCACTTAACCACTTTATCCACAAATATTAAACTCTCCAATTCTAGTTGCAACTAATTTATTTTTAATTGTTTTCTTGTTGCAACCACTTTAACCCATGACTAACCACTTTGACTAGTCAACTTCTTCTAGAATCTTCTAGAATAATTTGACTTATTTGAACTTCTAAGATCTTCTAGATAACTCATGAGGGTTCTCCAACTTCATATGGCCATAAATATCTAATTGTGAGGAGTTATGTGACGTTCTAAATATCACTGGAAATGGCATGACATATACTATCCATCTAGAATAGTCTTATCTGTAAATTCACTAATATTCATGTCTTTATACTTCAAACAAACTCGGGTCCCTTACCCATGTCTTTGTGCTACCGTAATTTGCTACCAGACTTCTCCAAGGGTTGACATCAATTACTAAGGGTTGACATCAATCTACAATATCACTCTCCAATGGTTGACATCAATAACAACCAACAATCCATCAACCTAAGCCAATTGTCTGACAAGTTTTCTCTAGGGAGTAAAAAGGATTACACCCCTAGAGAATTAACAAACCCTAGATTATACACAAGAGACTCCACAACCCAATTGATAAGGCACTAATCTATTTGCATTGGGGATTGCATATTCATGCATTGGTATACGTGAATTTTTGAGATATTGTAATTGTTTAAGTTGGATCTAATTCTACATGCTACAAGCTTTCTAGTGCCCTAGGGGCATCTTGATTTTCCAAGTAATTCTTATTGTTGTTATAAATTTATGTTGTAGCCCATAGGGCTGCAGCAAACTCATCTAAATCTCATTCTTTACTCATTATTCTACCACTAAAATTCACTTGTAAGTTGTCATCATTAATCTACTAGTCATAGTTATATTTTGGGTGGATTGTTTGTTGACTTTGGTGGATAGAATTTGTTGTTGTAGCAATTGTTTGATACAACCATTAGGCTGTTACAAAAATTGATGATAACACTACATAACAATCCCCTAATCACCATCAAAATCTTGCTTTAATAATTTGAAGTTTAACTAGTCATTGCTAGCTTTGTTTCCAACATCTTGTACTTGATTTTTGGTGGTAAATTTGCACCTATTATTATCATTTATTGTTGATATATATATATATATATATATATATATATATATATATATATATATATATATATATATATATATATATANACTGCTGCAATTTGGGACAATAAGGTTTCTTGTTGAATACCCCTTGATTTTGAAGCATCTATTGCTATATATTGTCTTGTTTTAGGTAGGGCTAACACTATTTTGTAAGTACATCATTCTTGACAACCATTTCCCTTCTCACAAGACTCTTTTCCAAGCTTCATATCCATGTTTAACCTTGACCTATAGGGGCACCTCTCGTATCCTTTCACTTTTCATCTCAATATCCCTAGGGTCACCCAAGATTCCCCCCTTGTGGTGATTTCATCATCACTAAAGTGAGGGGAGTGTTTATCTAAGGTCATAGTGGGTAAATACTCCCACAGTGGTCACACCTTTGTGTTTTGGGTTGGGGTTTTCCCAAGCTACAATATGTGCGATAACAGGGTCAATTCAGAGATGCCTTAAACCATCGTTGAAATTTTGAGAAAATTAAGAAAAATCACGAATTGAAGGTTAAAATGAAAAAACACATTTGTTTTTATCAAAAATTTCAAAAAAATGGCCAAGGTTGTGATAAAAGTCTAATATAAGCCTGAAATTTGACTTTTTGGGTCATTTTTTTATTTTATGTTATATTGGAAGCCATGATTGGCAATATTAAACTGTCAAGAAATGTCAATTAAAGGAGGACCAAGATGATTTTGGTAATGCCATGTGTGCAATCGAGGTAGTCACCAATGCAAATGGAAATTTTGTCATGGAAGTATAGGCAGCGAAGCCATTATCATGTTTAACATCCAAACTAGTATGATATCTTGTCATAGAAGCTAACGACATGGCATTTTCTACCACCAAATATATGTAGTGATAGGTATGCAATGGAGTACTTGGTATTATCATGGCATAGAATAAGATATAGAAAACTTCATATGAAGAAAGAAGAATTCCATATCCCATTCAGAATTCAATAGGCTTAACAACTTTCAAGATTCCGGTGTTTTAGGGTTGGCGGGATTGCAACATTTCAATAGTGGATTTAGGGTATGGTATTGACAATTAATAAAAAAACATGAATCCCTCTATGTACCCCATTGCTGGTGGTGCTCATTGTTAAATTCATCTATAATGACATTAGTAAAAAAAATACCCTTCACTCAAGCCAAAACCATTGATTAGGCATGTTAATCTTTTTGCCTCATGTTAATGCTTGGATTAGCCAATTTCATCAAAATTGGAGGGTCTTAACTTGAGAAACAATAGGGTGAATGGACTTGGATCCAAAAGTAGCACCAAGCACTAGTATCAATGTCCCAAGAGGATCAAGGTAGAGGCCAGAGGAGCAAGTTGATGGTACTACTAATGATAAGGATCTCACCATCAGGGATGTTTATGATGATATGTAGTTATTGTTGTAGCATCACATTTTTTGGACTTTGGAGGCCATTTAGAGCCTTGATGTTCATGTATTTTATTTCAAATATTTATCACACTTAGTGTCATTTTTTCTATATTCACCCTTACATGGTATATACATGAGCAAAGTTTGCACATTTAGTGTCTAATGGTTTGGACTTACATCATCAATTATATATATATATATATATATATATATATATATATATATATATATATATATATATATATATATATATATAGAGAGAGAGAGAGAGAGAGAGAGAGAGAGAGAGAGAGAGATTTGCATGGGGGAGGTGGACACCATAGGCTTATTATGGATGAGGCACATGAGTAGGGGTAGGGGCTAGAGGAGGATGACCCACTATTGTTAGTGGGGGAGGAGGAGATTAAGAGTGAAGAGCTTGATGTGCTAGCCTCAACATCACCTTCTACATAGAGTCAAGCATTCACCAATGGTGATTTGTCTCTAGCCACGTGCCTTCTCCTATGAGAGGATGAGCCATTATCTTTGCTTATAAAATGGGTAAAGGGAATTAGTAGCTAATTGCTAGGTTAGTCATTGTAGATGACTTGTGATTATGAGATACATTGATTATATATTTGATGTAACTTTGTATATATTATTCTTTAATGGACAACTATGAACTTTGATGTATCATTTATGATTTGGCATCCAATGCATCATATATATTAGTGTTTTTTTTCATATTTATGTGCCAATGTTCTTATTTGATGTTGCTCTTGGTTTATATTATAATTTTTTTGAAAAAATAAATTTATTTTGCATTCTTTAATGCTTGTCGTGGTTTGTTCCAAATCCTCTCTTTTTCCAACATATCAAACCTTCCCTAAGCATTCTTTCTTCTAAAAACCATAGCTGACCCCTTTTTATTTTTATGATCTTGGCCCTTTCGATGCTCCCCCCAAACTTGGCTCTGGGAGGGGGGCGTCCCCTCCCTCTATCGAGGCCTCAACCTTCCACGCCCTAATCAATGCATTGGATAATCTGGCAAGCAAACCATGTTTGTACAAATTCATTAAGAAAATGGAATCGATCTCAAAAGTAATCTTTCCTACTGCATCTCCATGGCACAAAGATTTAGGACTGGTAGGAAGAGGATTGATAGGGAAATTCAATGGATTGTGGTTGTGCTTGAAGTCAGTGGATACTCAGATGCAAAAGAATTGGATGGCACTAATAAAAGGAAAACTATCACACTTCTTCTATGGGCAAGGGTTTTATACTGTCCTTTTCAAGCTAAAGGAAGATTGCAATTTGATATTCGAAAATGGTCCTTACTTCAAGAGGAATGTATCTCAACAAATGCACCCCTGATTTTGACCCAGATGTTGATGTTCCTTCAGCAATGCTAGTTTGGGTATGCCTTCTTCATCTTCCCTTACACTGCTTAAACAATGATTCTCTAAGATCCATAGGAAACACTTGTGGAACCTACATTGACAAATCAAAGACAAAGGCACCATGTTTTACCGCACTTGAATATGTGTTGGGGTCGGCTTGGAGAAAATGATACCTGAAGTGATCAAGATTTTTGTGGACAACCAAAGCCACCTTCAGAAATTAGACTATGAGAAACTCCCATTTAAATGCAAAATATGTCACAAATATCGACAATTCACTAGACATTGTCGAAAGGAAAAACCTGCTATAGGCCCAACATAAAAGGAGGAAAATGGAAAACTCTAAAAAAGAAGATGGGATTAGCGGTGCACTCAAGTTCAGTGGTACCCTCATCTTTTGCAGCACAATCTACCAAAGGTATCTCTATGGCTAACAGATTTGATGTTCTATCTCAGATCCTTCATCCATGCCCCAAGCAATAGCATCGGCATGAGTTCATAATCAACCTTCTCCTCTTAGTTGGTGATAGTTCAGTTGGAGAAGCCTAACCCCTTTCAGTGTTCCCTCAATTAAGTCCCCTTAAAAAGTAGCCCCCCATTGAATATAATCTCAAATCCTTCATGCATAATCCATCTTCTTCTGATTCACAAATTGAAGCTCTCATCTCTCCTTCCCTAGAATCCTTGAAGGGATCCCAAGATATTCTTGAGAATTCATCCTCTCTCTCTTCTGGAGTAATCATGAGGAAAAAAGTCCAACAAATGGAAGAAGAAGAACCAGAGGACGATTGATTGCTAAAGAATCTAAGAAGAAAATCTCACAAAGAAAAACGAGAAAAAACAACCAAAAAATAAAAGAAATTGGACCTTCACTCCATTTCAAGAATGCTAGTGGAAATTGTTACCCTCTCAGGGGTAGCAACCTTTGAATACCCTCACAATGACATCATGTACCTATCTGAATGAGATATCATGCATATTTTCTTAGATCCAGACCGAGTCCTTTCATTCTCCAATTTGAGACATGATGAATGGTCGACGAACCATGACATGTTATTGCAAATGATCAAATATCAGTGCACCTTGATGCTCCAAGTTACTCCATAGATACTCCATGTGTAATACTTACCTAGGCATGATGACATAACCTTATGGCATATCGTGAAGTTGTGGTTACTTTTTGATTGTTTATTAGAATGGCATAACATATAAAATCTTATCACATGTGTTGTATTACCATTAGAACCATCTTATTTGTTAGAAGTGTGTCCACCCTAAGATTGCTCATACTATTAGGCAAATAAAAACTAGATAGCGCACTCCACTTCCTAACCATATCTAAGCATAAAAAAAGCATTCTATAAAAAAAATCTTGAAGTAAGGACCAGTCTCGAATTTCAAATTGCAATACAAAAAAAAATGGCATCCCGTCATGTATTTTTTCTCAAAGGTCAAAAGAAAAATGTCAAAGTTAAAGGCTTAAATCAAATAAAGCCATAAAGGCTAAAGAGGTGAAGAGAAAAACAAACAAAGTACAACTACTTCACTATGCGCCCCCCCCCCCCCTTCAAAAGTCTTGAGAGAAAAATGTTTATCTAAAGAAAAAAGGACTTATAAAAAATTGTAAAACAAAAGAAAAGAAAGGGGAGTGTGTGCAGACCAAAGTAGTAAGACTCCCTCAGGAAGGTTGTTGTAAAAAAAGAAATGTCTGGCTAAAATAAAGCTAGAAGCACGAAGATTGACTTACGCATGTCTACGACTTTGAGGAGCATCACATGATCATTCTCATTTCCCTTTCCATCATTAATTTCATTAATTGTCTATCTCTTACTTGAAAACTTAGGAAAAGTGAGTTTTCTCTCGGAATGGACTCATTTAATACAATTAATAATGTTTCCCTAGGTAAAACTTAAGCAAGTGTCAAAATTAATTTAATTGTTACGCTTACTAGGAAATTGTCACTTGGAAACTACAAAGTAATGATGTCCTAGGGGGGCTAAACTCATCGTCTTAGATAATTATTACACATTGGAGTATTATTTGATTCGTGGAGCACCATTTTTCTTATTTAAGTACATGCATAATTCATAACTTGAGTGAAGGGAGAATTTTGATTTGACACATGATTTTTTTTCCATAAAAAAAAATAAAGTGTTGGTATTTTTTGTCCACTTTAACCTCTTTCTAAAGGGTGTGCCCCATGGAAAACAAAAAAATCATATTTCTATTTGTAAGAGCACATCTAAAATAACATTTTTCCATGGCTTTTTTATTCTTACCATGTTAAATTGTAAAAGTGGTTTCAGGCCTCTTCTTCATTTATTAAAAAAAGACCTCTCATTTGTAAAATGGTGGAAATTTATTGGAAAATAAAGGAAGAATATTTTATTGAAGTTATTGTCTATTATTTCTTGGGTTCTTTATTAGCTTGAATGGAGGGTGGCTTACATGTTTTATGCTAAAGCGGAAACTATGCATGTTAGAGAATATGTTGGCAAGTTAGGAAGTAACTCTATCCCTTCACTTATGTTTTGTTTGTTACTTAAGATATATTTAAAAGGAAGATGATCCTAGGGTTTCATTTTATTATATCTAAATTTTCACTAAATAATAGCATGTTCTAGGTCATTTGCCAAGTATTGATTCGACCCCCTTTAGCAGAATCCCTGGCTGCCCTAGATCTGGTGCTTTTCCCTCAGCCTATGGTGAGGGAAGACACCAGCACACCATAACTCAGTAACCCTAGATCTCAGTGACCCCATAGCCCAATGGCAGGCCCTTTTTCCTTATGATTTTTTTTTCCAATAAATAAAGAAACCCGTTGAATGTTTCCTGTCAAATTTTATTATTTTTAGAGCTTCAAATGATTCGTCTTTCACTTGGATTTTCTCGTGCTAATCTGTCTTCCAGTTACTATTTTGCAGGATTAGCATTGGCCAAAATCTAGATCTGGTTTAATTTGTTTGCAGGTTGACCTCATAAACAGTTTCCAGTGAGAATTTATCTACTTTTGAGGTTTGAATATAGCATTTACTTGCCTTATTTGTGTATATCTGAACATTAAGTCTTAAAGGATTCAGTACACAATTTCATTAAAAGAATCTTAGGGTTTAAAATTATTGGGACCAAAATATGGTACGAGTTAAAACACTGGTTATGCGATTTTTCATATAAATCTTGGAACTATTCCGGCAGATCTTTTCCTCAGATCTTGGAACTATTCCAGCAGATCTTTTCCTCAGATTTTTCATATAAATCTTGGAACTATTCCAGCAGATATAAATCTTGGAACTATTGCAGCAGATTTTTGATGCGATTTTTCGTATAAATCGTTTCCTCTTTCCCATCGGTTTTGACAGTGAGAAATCGCTCAGACAGATCGATTATCATGGCCATACCTTGCCCGAGTATCCTCAAGCGCGATTTTATTTTGGCTTTGAGAAACTGATGGCGTTGCATTTGATTTGATATACCAATAGGTTCAATACTATCTCGTAGCTCTGCATGTTAAATTATGTTGTCAGATTCAGCCTTAAACGAATAAAACATTGAATATTATCCGTAATACTTACAGCTAAGGGAAAGCACCATACAGTAAACTTAGTTTAATTTTGGAATATCTATCATATCATTTAAGTCGTGCGATTTTCGTTCGGGCCCTTTGATATGCATAGGTTAAAAAATAAATCGAAGACAAAGTTTGAGTGTGTGGATGCATGAACCTTAGGCATTTGTGCATTGGGTATTTACATTATGGGTATTTGTTTGGTCTATTGAAATGCCCTTCTAAATGGGATAATAAACTAAATGTTGAGAAAATGCATGAAAACACAATACTTTTGTAAATAAGAAATGGTGTTTATTGCATCCTCTCTCATGAAAGGTGATCTTGATGTAAAATTCTTTATAGACTCTCCATTGGATATGGCACATTACACTTTATCAACTAATGTTGTACGGTTTTAATGTATTCATGATAATTAAGCACTTGCCACAAAATTTATCCATTAGATATGGCACATTACACGTTATAGACTAATGATGTACGATTTTAAGGTATTCATGATGAATTAAGCACTTGTCACAAAATTTAGCTTGAAGACTTTAATAATTTATGATGGTTGCAGCTAGTTCATTGGAACATTTTTATTGAGCTTTACAATAGTTGTACCTTGGATTATTAGTTTATCATAATAAAACTTCATTTTTGTTAAAAGAGGAATATACGTTTTGTGATTTGTTGGTTAACTATATATGATTGAATGGTCACTAATGGTACCTTGATGTGAATGTTTTCTCATTTGAGCACTTTAATTTTTTTTATGTGAGCAAAGATGATGGTGTTTGTTGACGATTAAAATCGCAACGAGGATTTTGCTCGCAAAGTATTGTTAAAGCCTATTAATTATAGGCTAATGATATATATAATACTAGTAGGTGGGACCCCTTGTAAATTGGAGTATTAGATCTGGTTATTATTTGATGTTTTTACTGTTGCTCGACATTGCTTACAGGTTTGAGCATGATTGATGATCAATGTTGGTTCTATTCGCAACAGATGGATGATGGATAATGCATGTTTGTTCTCTTGCTCTAGGCTCGAATGTCATGTTGTAATGGATTATGATATCCATTGTTACCTTTGCTATTTACTCCTGGAATTATAACTTGTGCCACCTGCAGAAGATACATGTTAGTAGCAACAAATAAGAGAAATTGAAGGGGAATAAGAACAATTGAAAAAATACAGAAGCAATATTAACAAAATGCAAAAAGAAAAGATTAAACTATGCAACTATGCTACACTACATGCATTAAAATGATCGTTGTTAATCCTAGCTAACAAGTTAATAGCTTTGCGATTTATTGAGTTATGTGAAAACATGGTTGATATTCGTATGGTATAGTGGTCAATGGTTAATGTGATGTGGGTGGGGTGTTTGACAAAGTGATGGATGTTAAATTCGATGCATAGATTAATTAAGTGAATTTATGGAAGGCTCGCTGGCGTGTACGAAGAAATTGAATGACTGGAGGATGGAGGCGACGTGCATTTAATGCACGTCACCCCATACCCCTTCCAATGGTCGTCACTTTGGTTGGATATTGTTCAATCGTGTTTGTTGTGGTTAGGCTTCAATTTTCAAGTAGAGGAAGAACTGCTCGGCCAAGCTCACGTTTTAAGGTTTTCGTGGTTACAGGTATGTATTTTCGCCATCCATGAACCCGCACTAGTTATGAAATAGATATTGGCTCGGTGATGTATGGGTCTGTGCTTTCCTTAAGTTTGGCAACTGTGTAAATTCGTGATATTTTTTTGGGATGAATGGTTGGTGTGTTTTTCACTGCAATAATGTTTGAAGTCACAGCTTCATTGATTTTTCTGAGTATTAGTAGCCATGAAGGCTCTCTGTCGTCCTCATTGGTTTTGGGTGAAGGGTTTCTTACTTTCCCAATTTGATGGTGTCCCCTCACCATGCTTGGTCATCTTGTTGTTATTGGGTTGTTGGTTTTGAACTACCTTTTGTTTCACCCGTGTATGGGTTTGTTCATGCTACTGATGGTTGTGCAGTGGGTTATATTGTTTTGTCTCGGCTTTGTTTTATCTCAGCGTTGTTAGTTGGTTGATTGGGAGAACCACAAGGGTTATACCCTGCGTGTCCTAAGTTTTGTTACAGGACCAAAATGAAGCCTTGCTCCTCTGTTCATGGTCTCTCCTATCATGAGATTTGTCACCCTGTCTGCAAAGTTAGTGGTGATATACCCTGTGTGTACACTGTTGGTCTCGAAAGTTCTCACATGATGTTGGGGGTTGACTCCAGTCTCCCTGTGCTGGTCCACAGGGTGAATCCTTGATTACCCAAAGCCCGGATTTGATAAAGGGAACTCGTTATGTCCTTTTGGAAACATGGTTGATGGTTATGAGTTGGTGGTACATCGTCGATAGTATTCTATTGATTGGCTCGTCTCTGTTGATTATCCCGACAGGGGTTTTGGTTATTGGTATTTATCCACTACAATTGGTTATTATAACAGTGTAATTGATAAGCCTGGCATTGTTAATTGGTTGATTGGAGAAATGGGATCAAATACACAGTCTCTGTCTTTTACATTGTGATCATTGAAGTGTTAACCCAACATTGGTTTTAATTGATTAAGTCACAACAATGCTTCGTGTGTGATGCGTGGGTATGTGTAGCCTTCCTACAACATGTTAGGTTGAGTTAATGATTGTTGTGTCTATGTGTTTTAAATCGCCAAATGGGAGTATTGCAATTGTGGTAATTATGGCGTGGCCATCCACTATATATGCTTGGATATTACTTGATTTTGCCATCAGATTGGTCACGGGTTTTGAACAATATGGTTTTATTGCAATTGGGTCGATTTGATAAATGGGGTTAGACATATTATGTTGTCTCCCTATATATAGATCGATAGCTCAGCGTCGTGATATTTATATTCAGATTAATTAAATTTGTGCAGTCACAGGAATACTCTTGTGTTTTGTTAAATGGTCTGTGTATCCTACAACATCGTATAAGTCGAAAGGGTGATTGTTGTGTGTTTAAATGACAAGTCGGGATATATTGAGGATTGTGTTTGGATATCCATTGTGTATGGTTGATGGATATCATGCATTGTTTCAGAGATGGACACGGATTCTATGACAATATGGTCTCATTACGACTTAATTGTTAAATGAACTTGAGGAACATAATCAGGTGTGTTTTAGTGTCTGTGTTTGATTTGAAGAAATGATTCATGGGCAGTGGTTGATGTTTTGATATAATAGATTGGAACAAGTGAGTGTGCGTTCATTTAGAAATTGTTTTAAATATTAACTGGGACAATTGGTAAGAAACATAACTCTTACAGGTTGTTGTGGAATGCATGTTTTCTTGTTGGTGACATTGTGTTGAAAATATGATTACAAACAATGAACAACTCAATGCACATAATTAATTGAATTATACACAATAGGTTTCATTTGATCACAATGATTATTTGGTTGGTGTTATTTCCTTTTACATAATGGTTTTATGGATTACTTAATTAATTTTATGAACAATATCCACTTTTTTTCCCTACCATTATTTCTCTTTTCACTAATTACAATCCCATCACCTTCCCACATTCATTTTTTACTCCCTGTTCTTAAAATTTAATTACAATTAAGAAGAATTATGTATTGAAGCAGTTTGAAATCGCAGTTCTTGATTGGATCACTGTGGTATTTTACTTGGTTTCATTACAGTTGATTGTTTGTTTTCTTTGAGCAGTAACCATGTTCTTCCCCCCCCTCATTTTATCACGTTTTGCTCAATACAAACCCCTTGCATATCTCAGAACCTTTTGTTCACCCCCTGCTCATTGACAACAGTTAAACAATTTGTATGGATTGGATTGCATTAGTATGATATGTTGTTGAGCCAAAGTCTATTTCATATTTTGAAAGAGTTGTCATGAATGGTTGTTAAAGAAACTATTTGCTAATCAATTATACATACAGGAATGAGTTATTTAAATAAAAGGCTGAAAATCGAGGCCCACTATGCCCCTGTCAAAGGAAAGATTGCCTCACAGACTGGAAAATATGGATTTTAAGTTTTATTTATTTATTTATTGTTGAGAACAATTGACTTCAGATTTTGGACAAGAAGTTTTTGGGATATATTGGTAATGTATTTTGAAAATGATTTCAAATATTAATGAGATAAATTGTCAAATATGAATGTGATGATGGGAGTCACAAGGAGGGATGTTTTGTTTAATTAACTAGTTATGTTATGATTCTTAACAACTAAAGGGAGTCACAAGGGGTCCCACCTACTAGTTATTATTTATTTAAAAACCTTATTATGATTTATTACTTTTCCCCCTTAACTAAAAAGTTGGTTGAGTTTTTAGTTAACTTAACTAATGAGGTAGTTTAACTACTTCAACCAATTCTAATTTGCTTAAAGGCAAAAGGAAAGGGAGGAATAAGAGGAGGATAGAAGGAGAAGCATACTAAGGTTTTCTCTTTGAGTTTGTGTTGAGATAGTTCAGTTTTCATTCACTCCTTAATTGATCACAAGCCTAATTCTTTTTTATGATAGCAGGGTCTTATTGTAGACAACAATATTCAGGGTTGAATTACATCTTTCAGACACTTGTTTTTCAGAGGTGTTGATCTATCTTTGACAGTTTGTGTAGACTTGTTTGTTTGTGAATTAGTTTTTCTAACTGACAAAGGTTATTGTGTAGAGTTGAGTGGGAAGCAATATGTGGCAAGTTGATCTAGCTTTTAGAGTTTAGTTTTGATTTTCTGTCAGAGGTCTTTTTGTATGTTTCATCGGGGATGTCTAAGTTTGACTTTGGTCCAAAACTTCTTCACGAAACTTTGTAAAGAGAACGACTCTTTGATGAATTGGAATGAAATAAAGGATTGTTTTATGTCTCATCTGTCTTGATTATCATCTTGGTGTCTTTACTTTTGTCTCTACATTTATTTCAACAACTGTTATATTCAGAAAATCATATAAATAATGAATTTTACAGCAATCTTTTATTTATAAAAAGACTAGCCCAAGCACTTGTAATCAATACTTGTGAGTTAGGATATTATTTTTATGTCTATAAACATAGGGTGACATTCTCGTCTATTTTGCTTTAGGCAAGCAGAATCTGAAAATGCTTGAGTAAGATCATTTCATATCTTTTCCTCAACATTTATTTGGTGACCATACTGGGAAGATATTCAATATCTCTCTGGTTAATTTTTATACTCGATTTTCATCGACACATCTATTTTTATGATATCGATTCTTTGACTGTTTTATTTCTTAATGATTGTACATGTTACGAGGCAGCCCAATATTGAGGTCGGTCTTCAAGATCAGACCAACATTGCTTTAAACCTATTTAACACCATTTTATACACTGCCAATACCCATGTTGAGCTTAATCATTCATGGGCAGCAATTGAACGAGATATTAGTGCTCAAGAACGATTGGAAACTAGACGTAAACAACCTAGAAATCAGTAGCGATCTCCTTGTTTCTTCAGTTTTGGTCTTTCTTTCATGTCCTTAGACTCTTGTGTCTCTAGAAGAAGAAGAGGCTTATCACCCGAAATTAGTCCTATTGTTGAAATAGGAAGAAGGAACATTGTGTTATCTACCCAACAAAGTGTTGTAAGGAGAACTTTGTCTGATTCTTCAAGTTCGTCTTTTTACCCTTCACCTATCATCCACAAGATGACATCTAGTGGTGGCTCTGGTGGCACTAGAAGTGCTTCCTCTTCTCAGTCTTCATCTTCGTCAGTGATTGGTAGCTTATATATCCACCATATACCTGTCCAATCTACCACAAATCCCACCAAAGTTATTAAAAAGTATGGGTTTTTTTCAGTTTGAAGAAGACGCCACAACCACACCATGGCATGTGTCCTCTCCTCTTAACCTAACACCTACTACTCGTCCACTTCCTAAATTCAAAGAACATCTTCCTAAGTTTTCAGGAAATAACATTGACACTACAAACGAAAACCTGGTGGCATTTTCTAATGCTTGTCACAACATAGGAGCCAATGACAATGATACTTTCATGCGCTTATTCATTAATTCCTTGGAGGGAAAGGTTGCCGCTGATTTCTTTGACCTTCCTCATAAGATTTTTTCTACTTGGGAGGAGTTAATCTATTGGTTCAGATCCACTTATGGGCAATCTAAAATCCCAACCGAGAAGTTACGGGAATACAATAACATCGCCTATAAGGATGGTGAGACCATCAAGTGCTTCAACTTGCGCTTCACTAAGTTATACAATCAAATTCATGAACTCATTTGAACCCAAAACCAAGCCACTTTCATGCATTACTACAATGCATTACCTTCCCCCTACTATCATAGACTTGAGGAAAAAACCATTGATAATCTCGGTTCTGCTCTGCATGCTTGTTCAGAGCATGAAGAACAGCTTGAAAGAACAGGTCTTCCCCAGGGAGAATCGGTTAAACAAATAGACATGTCTGCCCTTTTACAGCTAGTTCAAGATATGAACAATCGTATGATAGTGTATGAGCGGAAAGGATTTGTATCACCTCTCACCCCTGGAGCTTCATCCTCTTCTGTACCTCCCTTTAGGAATTCAATTGAAAATAATTTTCAGCCTAAAGCTATCTTGCCTCGGAGTTGGTGTAAATTTTGCAAGGACCACCATGAGGAAGCCACGTGTGAGGCAAGGAATATTTCTAGAGATAAGATATTTGGTAAAAGACCCGAAATTACCATCGATGTCCTAGATTTCACAGAGCCAGAAGATGTTATGATTATCAATACTAAGAACAAATTCTATGCTCCCAAGGGAAAATTTGATCCTCCTCGAAATTCTTCCAGCCCAAGCTCATCCTCACTCGTTGCTACTGTTCAGGTTCCTAAGGTTCCTGAGAGTTAAGGAATTACTCCCCCTCTCCCCTCTTCCAAATACAATATATTGAATAAATTGGCCAACATCAAAGCATATGCAACCCTTCTGGACATGGTTGTCATCCCTGAACAACATAGGCATCTGAAACAATTCATGGAAGGAAAAGATTTCGTTGTAGCCAACCTCTCTGAAGAGGCAAACGAAGAGAACTCATATGTAAATAGTAGGTGTACATAACTTTAGATACCCTGTAAAAAAAAACCCTTTTTATATTTCTGTAAATATTATGGATAAGATCGCCCATTGTTGCCTCATTGATGGCGGTTCGAGCCCAAGTGTGATGTCGAAGATTATTATGGAAGAGATAGGCTTGTCTTGTACAAATGAAAACGCCAGAAGCATGTTCTCCTATAATATCCTACAACAAACAACTATAGGCGAGATTAAAGATGTGACCTTAGTTTTGTGTGCTCACCCGGAAATAAGGACAACCCTTAGTATTCAGGTAATTGATATGCCAGTAAGCAATTACTCAATCATCTTGGGAAGATATTGGCAAGCTTTGATGGGTGGATACCTCTCACTCGATGGGACACACTTTTTTGTTCCTCGGAATGGTAAAAACATTATAGTTCTTAGAGAGGGAAGGATTTCACCTTCCATAGAGAGTGTCTCACAGCCTAATGTAAACTATATCGAAGAGGACCTAGGGGTGTATTCCATCTTTGTTGAGGAGGATAACATTCCCATGGAACAAATTGATTTAGATGATGGTATGTGGCACATGCACTTTGATGGTTCATGCTCTAATGAGGGTAATGGAGCTGGCATTATCTTGATTTCTCCTGTAGGAAAAACCCATAACTTTTCTTACAGGTTAGAGTTCGCTTGCACTAACAATGTCACTGAATTCGAAGCTTTATTATTAGGCATTGAAAATGCCTATAATCTTGGTTGTGGTCATCTTTCAATTTTTGTGGATTTCGAGATTGTTGTGAACCTTGTACGTAAAATTTACTCTCTTAGCAACAAGTTGATGAAACGATACATCCAAATTGTTTGGGTGCTTATCTCGAACCTTTTATCTTTCAACATCACTCATGTTAAGAGGGAGTTAAACTCAATGGTTGATCGGTTAGTTGTTTTTGCAGTCTCTCCTAATTGACAACTTCTGCCACACAGACCTGATTCTACCTTTCAATCTCTGTATTTCCCACATATCCCCGACAATATATAATCTTGGCAGGGCTTCCCTAATGATGAGAGCATTTGTGATTTCATTCAAAATGAACCTTTTAAGCCTAAGGAAATTATATCCATAGAAGATAACAATATTCCTAAAGGCTTGACTCCTCTAGAGAGTTAATTTTCATCAAGTGATGTAGGCAACAAGGAGAAATAGAAAGAAGAGGAGTCGAAAAGGAAGGTGGGTGAAACCATATGCTTGAACATTGGGACACCCGAGGCTCCAAAGAATGTTAAAATAGGTGCCAAATGTCCAGATGAAGAGAAAATGAAGTTTGCCAAGCTACTTGGTGAATTTCAAGATGTTTTTTCTTGGTCTTATGAGGATCTTCGTGGTTTTGACCCTGGTCTTATACAACATTCCATCCCCATTAACGAAGGCATAAAACCAGTTAGGCAAAAACAAAGACCTATCAACCCTGTGCTAGAAGCAACTATTCGAAAGGAGTTGGAAAAACTCTTGAAGGCTGGAATCATCTTTTCGGTCAAGTACTCTGAATAGGTTTCAAATTTGGTTCATGTTTGTAAAAAAATTGGTCAGATCAGATTATACATTGATTTTCGTGCATTAAATCGAGCTAGTATAAAAGATCACTTCCCTCTCCCTAACATGGAAATGATTTTGCAGCAAGTTGCAAGGTCACAAATGATGTCCTTACTTGAGGATTTTTCCAGTTACAATCAAATCAAGGTAAAAATGGCAGATAAATATAAAACCACCTTTATTACTCGTTGGGGTACTTTTGCTTATGAACATGTGTCTTTTGTCTTATCTAATGCAGGTGCTACTTTTCAAAGAGCTATGCAAATATATTTTGATGATTTGATCGGTAAGATCATTCAGATCTACCTTGATGACTTAACAGTGTACTCTAAAATCCGATCAGGTCAATTTGGTCATCTGAGAAAAGTTCTCATGCGATGTAGGAAATTTGACATTTCTCTAAATCCTTCCAAATCCATTTTCAGAGTTTCTGAGGGCAAGCTCCTTGGACACATTGTCTCTGATTTAGGAATAAGCGTTGATCCTGAAAGTATTTATGCTTTCCTTAGTCTACCTACTCGCACTTCCAAGAAGGAGGTTCAAGTTTTTATGGGGGTTATTAACTGTCTTAGATTTGTTCCATATTTTATTGTGATGGTCAAACCAATTCATAATTTTCTTAAGGAAGATCACTCTTTTTCTTGGACAGATGATGTCGAAAATGATTTTGAAGGGATTAAGAAAGCAATCAATTTCGCACTGGTTTTGGCAAAGCCGGATTTTGAGAAAGAATTCACGATATATACTAATTCCACTGAGGAGGCAGTTTTTGTTGTCCTCATGCAAAATGATGACCAAGGAAATGAAAAACCAGTGGCTTACATGAGTCAAAGTTTGTATGATGATGAATTTAAATACTCTTTTATTGAGAAACATGCTTTCGCTCTTGTTAAAGTTGTTGAAAAGGTTCGCCACTTCATCTTGTTAAAGTTCGCCACTTCATCTTGTTAAGGTTCGCCACTTCATCTTGTTAAAGTTGTTGAAAGTCCCTTTACCTGCTATCAAGTTTTTTCTCTCACAGACTTATCTTTCAGGGAAGCTTGCACATTGGCTTGCCAAGATCCAGGAGCATGATTTTAATATCGTGACTTCTACCACAACAAGGGACGTGACTTAGCCCTTCACTTAGCTCAACATGCTGAGAATAATGAAGAAATTGATGAAGATAATAGTTCCCTATCATCTCTCTTTTACATTGATAACTAGATCCTCCCTGTGTCTGAACATCCCTGGTACAAAAATTTAGTTTACTACTTACAGAACCAAAGATGTCCAGACGATTTAAACACTCATCAAAGGAGAAGGCTCCATCTTGAATCTGCAAGATACTTCATTATAGGAGACTTCTTGTTTCAAAGGTTTGTTGATGGTGTGTTTCTTCGTTGTGTAGACAATGAAGATGCACATAAATTGTTGCAAGAAGCTCATGGTTCTTCAACTTCTGTCATTCATGTAGGAGGCCATTTTTCTGCTAAAACCATTGCTTTCAAGATTATTTGGAAGGGATATTATTGGCCTTCGATCTTCCGTGACTCTTATGTTTTTTCTAGATCTTGTGACAAGTGCTAAAAATTTGCAGGTAAAGAACGCCTTTCAGCCATGCCATTACAACATGTCCTCCCAGAATTTCCCTTTTCAAAGTGGGGATTGGATTTTATTGGTCCTATTAATCCTCCATCATCAACAAGACAAGTTTTTATTTTGATAGCCACTGACTATTTTACAAAATGGGTTGAAGTTGCCCCACTTAAGCATTCAATGGATGACCAGGTAATTTTTTTTCCAGATTTGGTATTCCATTAGAAATTATTACATATAATGGTCCTGCTTTCATTTCTGCTAAGTTGACCCAATTTTTAGCTAAGCTGGGGGTTAAACATTTCACTTCATCAACTTATTATCCCCAAGGAAATGGGCAAGTTGAGTCTACCAACAAAAATCTGGTAAGAATCGTCAAAAGGCTCATCGAAGATAAGCCTCATTAGTGGCACACTCTCCTCACTTACGCCCTTTGGGAAGATCGAACTACCACCAAGGTAAGCACTAGTTGCACTCATTTCCAACTTGTTTATGGTCAAGAAGCCCTCCTGCCAACTAAGCTGGAGCTTTCTTCCTTAAGGTTGATGCTACAGATCGAAGAATTAAATTCTTTCGATGTTTCACAAAGAATAAACGCATTCCTAGCTTTGGAAGATCAAAGGATGTTTGCTTTGGATAATATTAAAAGGAGACAACAAACTGTTAAGAAGTATTTCAACAAGAGTGTCGAGACTGTCAAATTTAGGGTCAATGAAAAGGTATTGTTGTGGGATTCAACTCATGTTGATAGGGGAAGACATTCAAAATTTCAAAAACTATGGTTGGGTCCTTTCAAGATCGCTTTTGTCTTAGGTACTAACTCTTATATTCTAAAAGATTTACAGGAGCGATTGTTTTCCTACAACACTAACGGTTCTCACTTGAAGCATTACGTGGAACCAACTTGAAAAGTTCTAACGTTCTTTGGATTTTCTGTAGATTAGTAGTCTAGCTCTACTTTCAGTTTTCACTATTTTTTCTTTTTTGCGTTACAGTAGTTTGATTTCTGCTTTTTCTTTTAAACATTATTTACTGCTCTTACATTTCTGTCGTTTTTCTGTTGTTTACATTTTTCAATTTTATTATGTTATGATTTTTGTTTCTTTTTCAACTTTTAATTAATTTTGGTCAAGAATAAGATGTTGGATCAGTTCTGCCACAATGACACTCCTGCAAGATATTGTTAGTCGATAACAATCAATCTTACACAGTTGTTACGATGTTTCCCCTGAAGGCACACTTGAACTTTATATCTACCTCCACTGTTGTTTTTTAACGAAATCGGCTATCTCCCACTTCTGCGTTCTATTTCTTCATCCATTTGAGAATTTCAAAGAGCAACTCCATAATTTTTCTCCTTGAAATAAACGAGCAGATTTTGGTTGAATGATTATGCATACAGGGATGAAACCTGTTAATGTTTTATGCCATTATTATAGTTCTTTGCATTTCATAAAGATAAGAGCATAATAAGAACAAGATCATTGAGAAATACACATCCACAAGAGACACAACATTTATCCTGGGAAACCCTCTAGGGGAAGAAAACCCAGCAAAACTTCCTTATCATAAATAGCTTATCAAAAGTTCAAGAGATAACTCAACCAATACAGAAAATCCTCCTCCAA
>ML787160.1:133523-162904 GCA_009831015.1 Picea engelmannii
AAAATAATAAGAATGCTCTTCGCAGTTACATTATTTCAACAAAACCCCCTCATACTTAACATTTTTCATGATTATTTTCCAAATTCCCTTCATTTTTCCACTAAATCTGCTCACTTCCCCCTGTGGCATAATTATTCTGGTTATATCTTCTTAATTTACTGTTCTTGGTCTGTGAAACCATGAGTTTTTAGTTATAAATCTGTTGAAAACAAATTTCCCTGTGGAATCGCCAGTTTGTTGACGATTAAAATCGCAACGAGGATTTCACTCGCAAAGTATTGCTAAAGCCTATTAATTATAAGCTAATGATACATAAAATACTAGTAGGTGGGAACCCCTTGTAAATTGGAGGATCATATCTGGTTCTTATTTGATGTTTTTACTGCTGCTCGACACTTTTTACAGGTTTGAGCATGATTGATGATCAATGTTGGTTCTATTCGCGACAGATGGATGATGGATAATGCATGTTTGTTCTCTTGCTCTAGGCTCGAATGTCATGTTGTAATGGCTTATCATATCCGTTGTTACCTTTGCTATTTACTCCTGGAATTATAACTTGTGCCATCTGCAGAAGATACATGTTAGTAGCAACAAATAAAAGAAATTAAAGGGGAATAAGAACAATTGAAAAAAGACAGAAGCAATATTAACAAAATGCAAAAAGAAAATATTAAACTATGCAATGATGCTACATTACATGCATTAAAATGATCGTTGTTAATCCTAGCTAACAAGTTAATAGCTTTGCGATTTATTGAGTTATGTGAAAACATGGTTGATATTCGTATGGTATAGTGGGCAATAGTTAATGTGATGTGGGTGGTGCGTTTGACAAAGTGATGGATGTTAAGTTTGATGCATAGATTAATTAAGCAAATTTATGGAAGGATGGTTGGCGTGTACTAAGAAATTGAATGATTGGAGGATGGAGGAGATGTGCATTTACTGCACGTCACCCCATACCCCTTCCATTGGTCATCACTTTGGCTGGCTATTGTTCAATTGTGTTTGTTGTGGTTAGGATCTGATTTTCAAGCAGAGGAAGAACTACTCGACCAAGCTCGCGTTTTAAGGTTTTCGTGGTTACAGGTATGTCTTTTCACCATCCATGAACCCGCTCTGGTTATGAAATAGATATTGGCTCAGTTATGTATGGGTTTGTGCTTTCCTTAAGTTTGGCAACTGTGTAAATTCGTGATATTTTTATGGGATGAATGGTTGGTGTGTTTTTCACTACAATAATGTTTGAAGTCACAGGTTCATTGATTTTTCTCAATATTAATAGCCATGAAGGCTCTTTGTCATCCTCATTGGTTTTGGGTGAAGGGTTTCGTACTTTCCCAATTTGTTGGTTGTTCCCTCACCATGCTCGGTCATCTTGTTGTTATTGGGTTGTTGGTTTTGTACTACCTTTCGCTTCACCCAGATATGGGTTTGTTCATGCTATGGATGGTTGTGTAGTGGGTTATATTGCTTTGTCTCGACTCTATTTTATCTCAGCATTGTTAGTTGGTTGATTGGGATAACCACGAGGGTTATACCCTACGTGTTCTAAGTGTTATTACAGGACCAAAATGAAGCCTTGCTCCTCTGTTCATAGTCTCTCCTATCACGGGAGTTGTCACCCTATCTGTGAAGTTAGTGGTGTTATACTCTGTGTGCACATTGTTGGTCTCAGAAGTTCTCACCTGATGTTGGGGGTCGACTCCAGTCTCCCTGTGCTGGTCCACAAGGAGAATCCTTGAATACCCAAAGCCTGGATTTGATAAAGGGAAATCGTTATGTCATGTTGGATACATGTTTGATGTTTATGAGTTGGTGGTACATCATCGATATTATTCTATTGATTAGCTAGTCTTTGTTGATTATCCCGACAGGGGTTTTGGTTATTGGTATTTAGCCACTACAATTGGTTATTATAACACTCTAATTGATAAGCTTGACATTGTTAATTGGTTGATTGGAGAAATGGGATCGAATACACAGTCTCTGTCTTTTACATTGTGATCATTGAATTACTAACCCATCATTGGTTTTAATTGATTAAGACACAGCAATGCTTCGTGCATGATGTGTGGGTATGTGTAGCCTTCCTAGAACATGTTAGGTTGAGTTAATGATTGTTGTGTCTGTGTGGTTTAAATCTCCCAATGGGAGTATTACCATCGTGGTAATTATGGTGTGGCCATCCACTGTATATGCTTGGATATTACTTGATTTCGCCAGCAGATTGGTCACAGGTTTTGAAAAATATGGTTTTGTTGCAATTGGGTCGATTTGAGAAATGGGGTTAAACATATTGTCGTTTTCCCCCTATATATATTGATAGCTCAACGTCATGATATTTATATTCAGATTAATTAAACATGTGCAGTCACGGGAATACTCTTATTTTTTGTTAAATGGTATGTGTATGCTACAACATTGTATAAGTCGAAAGGGTGATTGTTGTGCATTTAAATGACAAGTCAGGATATATTGAGGATTGTGTTTGGCTATCCATTGTGCATGGTTGATGGATATCATGCATTGTTTCAGAGATGGACACAGATTCTGTGACAGTATGGTCTCATTACGACTTAATTATTAAATGAACTTGAGGAACGAAATCAGGTGTTTTTTAGTGTCTGTGTTTGATTTGAAGAAATGATTCATGGACAGTGGTTTATGTTTTGATAGAACAGATTGGAACAAGTGTTTGTGTGTTCATTTAGAAATTGTTTTAAATATTAACTGGGACAATTGGGAAGAAACATAACTCTTACAGGTTGTTTCGGAATGCATGTTGTCTTGTTGGTGACATTGTGTTGAAAATATTATTACAAACAATGAACAACTCAATGCACATAATTAATTGAATTATACACAATAGTTTTGATTTGATCACAATGATTATTTGGTTGGTGTCATTTCCTTTTACAGAATGGTTTTATGGATTACTTAATTAATTTTATGAACAATATCCGCTTTTCTTGCCTACCATTATTTCACTTTTTGCTAATTACAATCCCATCGCTTTCTCACATTCATTTTTCACTCCTTGTTCTTAAAATTTAATTACAGTTAAGAAGAGTTATGTATTGAAGCAGTTTGAAATCGCAGTTCTCGATTGGATCACTGTGGTATTTTATTTGGTTTCATTACAGTTGATTATTTGTTGTGTTTGAGAAATAACCATGTTCTTCCCCCCCTCATTTTATCATGTTTCACTCAATACAAACCCCTTGCATATCCCAGGACCTTTTGTTCACCCCCTGCTCATTGAAAACATTTAAACAATTTGTATGGATTGGATTGCATGAGTTTGATATGTTGTTGAGCCAAAGTCTATTTCATATTTTGAAAGATTTGTCATGCATGGTGTAATTTCCTCCACCTCTTGATGAAGAGGGTTTGAGAGGACTTAGTGGCCTAGGCATCCCCACTAGGCCATAGTCTCACACTGAGGGGAAAAGTCAACCAAACTAAGGTTATATTCTTAAGTTGACTTAATAAAAAGAGAAAAAAGAGTAAAAAGATAACTCAATGAAGAAATAGAAGCGTTGGAGGTTGAGTTAGGGTTAAATCTAGGAGTTAACTTAACTCAATAGGGAAATAGAAGAAAAGTATAAAGAGAAGGCTAGGGCACACCTCTTATTCATTCTAGATTTTGGTATTTTGCTTGTTGATGTTCTTGAGCATACATTTTTTAGGGTTTTGATATTAGAAATTCTATTGATCAGCTCAGTGGTGAAATATTCCACTCACCTAGCTCCAAGCTTGGTCTCGGGGATGAAATACTCCACCCACACCATTCTACATCTATCATCTATCCAGGAGGACTAGCAGGGCCATACCATTTGGATCAGCAGGGCCGTACCAGCTATGGTTTTCTTGCAGGGGTGCACCCATTGTTGAGGAAGAGTTCGATCCAGCCAAGGGAAGAAGCTTGAGAGTTTTCCAGCACTAGGGTTTTTCTTGCAAGAACTTGCTCATCAGTTTGATGGCTACTTGGAGGAGTTATCACATCTCTATCATTTACTGTAGGTTGGGACGATTTCAAGAGTGAGGGTACGACTTGGTGATTCATTGTTTCTCAGATCTAGAAGGCCATAGGCTAGATCTGACCTTGAAACTTATCTCAAGTGCTTGTGTCTGCCCGATCTATCATCCGGGAGAGTTTCAGACGATTCAGACCTTGTATTTAGCTGGACCATACTATTGGCCATGTTCAAGGTTTCAGGAGGGTCGTACCATCCTAGGGTTTCTACAGTTTGAGGAGGAATCTTCAATGTTTGAGCTTCATACTTCAGGAAGAGGCTTCCCTTACCTTGATCTATCATTAGGGAGAGTTTGGCAGCATCAGGAGGGACGAACCCTTGGTGTCCTTGTCTTCAGCAGGTCGTACCAACAATCATCAAGGCCGTACCAGTTGCTTGAGGGGAGGCCGAAACCCTGGTCTTGCAATGAGCATTCATCTTCTATTGGCAGCCTTTGGGAGGCTTGATTTGTATCTCCGGGAGCATTTTGTATACAACTCCATTATTGTCTTGAAGCTATCTACTTCATATCTGCTTCTCTATTGTATGAGGTGCTTGCTTTCTTATAATAAAGTTCAGCTATTTGCTTGTGGTTTCTATCTTGTCTAATGTTGATGATCTTCATATGATTACAATGATTCTTGTATAAATCTGTGGCTGAATAACTGAATAAACCCTAAGGCCGAAATATTCATGGCCAACCTGCATACACAACAAATAATAATTAAATCAGTGGTTAGTTAGTGATTCCAAGCAAAAAAATGGGCTTGGGATCATTACACATAGTTGTTAAAGGAACTATTTTCTAATCAATTATGCATACATGAATGAGGTATTCAAATAAAAGGTTGAAAACCGAGGCCCACTATACCCCTGTCAAAGGAAATATTGCCTCACAGACTGGAAAATATGGATTTTAAATTTTATTTATTTATCTATTGTTGAGAACAGTTGACTTCAGATTTTGGACAACAGGTTTTTGGGATATATTGGTAATGTATTTTGACATTAATTTCAAATATCAATGAGATAAAGTGTCAAATATGAATGTGATTATGGGAGTCACAAGGAGGGGTGTTTTTTTTAATTAACTAGTTATGTTATGATTGTTAACAACTAAAGGGAGTCACAAGGGGTCCCACCTGTTATCTCCACTTTTAGGGATAACTAGGAGATTATGTCTCGAGGCCCACAGGTCCTATACATGGAGTACCGAGAGCTAGATCGACTTAGGCATGGCCCTGGAGGGCCCATATTTTCTCCCTTTTAGTGCCTCTACTTTGCCAGCAGCAACAACATCCATCACAATCAGCTTGGTCTTGTGTCAGAGATGGTTCTTGCTCCATGAGGTAATGAGTCCGAGTATCATGGTATGTGTCACTCTGATCCTCAAAACCTTTGAATATGTGTATTTAATTCTTTTTATTTCTAACAAATGCTTGGATATTATACTTGTCCACTTGACTATGTCTGGGGGATTGACAGGATGCCCTAGCAAGCCTGTGCTCGTAGTTTTTGGTTTGCCACTTGGGGGATTTCTGAAAAGTCATCATCCACTCCCTTCATATTACCACCTTTTCATCTTGCTTCCCACTCATCTACCCCATTTCACTTGTCTGGGCATTGGGTTGGCCAATCATTTAAGGGTTGCACCTTGCCTTGTGGGAAGAAGGGGCTAAAGGCCCAAAAGGTAAAAGCAAATTGGCAAAAGATAAAATCCTAAAAATAAAACCTCTAGATGCTTCGCCCAGGGATCCCCGAGAAAGCAGTAAAAGGCTTCTAAACAAGAAACAAGAGGGACCCATAAAAATAATAAAACAAGACCTAGTCAAAGAATAAGGGGTCTCATCACGAGCCATCCTATTAGGTCCATGGATACCTAGCAGTATGACACTACTAGCAGCTGGTTACCATGCCAGGGTAGTTACTCTTGGTTGCATGGCCAAGAGAAAGGGGTCTCATCACGAGCTAACCTTCTCATTTTTGTGAAAGTACTTGTGGGTAACGTTGCCACCACTGGTCACCACGCCAGGGAAGTGTCCCCTGATTAGCTTCTTGAAGAAAAAGCAATAAGAATAAAGAATAAAAGGTTGAATGGGCTTGGAAAAAATTTCATCCAGGACAGGTGCAACTCGTCTTCTACAAAGGCACCCACAGGTAAAGCTTTGCATTCCCCTGCTTTCTGAGCCCATTGTCAAGACATCCCTTATCAACATCACCCACTTACTTGGCATAGATTTAGTCTTTTCCAGGAACTTTCCTTTTCTAGTGGACACTAGCCCAATATGACGCCATGTCACTTTCACCAGACTTGTATTGCAGGATTGTATAATGTCTTTGATCTTTTAACTGGGGTAATAGGGGTTTTATGCACATGTTTAATAATATTAATGATGAGATGTGATTGACATTGCTATGATCTCTGTGACTTATGAGCCCATGGAGGGTGTAGCTGTTGATGTGCAAGATCATGCTCGAGGGACAGGTACACATGGGGAGATGATCAGTTCAAACCTCCATGGGGCTGAAGAGCCCACCAAATGGATGATGAGACCCCAGCAGGGGGCACAAACAGGACATAGGGGTTTGCACCAGAGAGAAGAAGGACTTCTTGCAGAGGCACCCTGACAGAGCTTGACCTAGGGGATTTTAGTGGAACATTGGCCTTGGAAGGCCTAGGACATCACCCAGGAGGTTCATGACGTCATCCTTTCTTCATGAGCGTTTTGGCAGATCGACAGGGTAGTTTGGCACGTTTGGCAGCTTGGAGAAGCCCAAGGAGGGCTAACGTTTTGCTTCAGGAGGCTACATTGCCCTCAAAGGGGCTAGCGTCACCCTAGAAAGGGGATGGCGTCCTTCTATTTCTTGATTAGGGTTTTAATTTAAGAATTTAATGTAAAACAATATGATTTTGATATTTTTTCTTTGTCGACCTTTTTATGACGTAAAAAGTAAAATTAGGTCATTGTATTGTATAAATTGAGGGTTTTTACCTTCATTTTTTTATCATCTCTCACTCACCACTTGGTGAGGTCTGAAGTCTGCGCCCTCCTTAGGGTTATTGGCTGAAATTGTGAGGCGCACTTGTTGAAGGAAGACTTTCTTGGCATATTTTGGCATTTCTCTTGGTGGAAGGTATTACAACTAGGGTTTGCTATATGATTTCTTGGTTAAATGTAAGTGAATTTCTGCAAAACTTCTTAATTGAATGGTTGTAGAATTGTTTTTCTTGCATTTATGGTTATAATTTGTTGAATTAAACCCTAGGTGACAAGCACACATTGAAGGTGCTTGTCTCATGTCCCTACCAAGGTTTTAAGCCATTATATTTGTTGAAGTGAGATAAAGCCTTGCCTTAGCAACACTCTATTCTTTCTTTCTAGCCCTTGTTGAAGAGGATTGAGCCTTGCCATAGCAACACTCCATCCATCTTCTTCCATGCTAGTCATTTTTCTTATTTGTTGAGCTAAGAAGGCGAAAACGCATCAAGGCCTAGTTCCCCTACACCTTGGTGAGTCATTTTTCCCTAGGGTTTGTCTGATAAAGCCTTGCCATAACAACATGTTACTTGCAAACCTTCTTGTCTTAGTTTTATGCAATCTTTTGAGCTAGCCATTTTTCCATTGAGCTAAGGAAGGAGGAGAGAGCACTGAGGCCTAGTTCCCCTACACCAAAGTGAACCTCTCTCCCCTACACCAAAGTGAACCTCTCTCCCCTAGGATTTCATCCTTGAGGCCTTTCCATAGAAACACCTCAAGATTTAACTCTCTTTTCCTTAGTCTTTACCATTATCATTTGATCCTTCATCTTTTGCATCCTCCTTTTGACTCCATATACCCTAGGAACGCACTGATCTAAGGCCACATGTGTTGAGTAATTTGATCATACAACTTCCAATACCTTTGAACAAACCCTAACCATACTAACCCTAGCCTAGACTAACTCTGCTAACCCTAGTGTTGTCGTCGTCTTTCTTGTGCTATAAACACCTTTGTGTAACACCTATTTATATTTAAGAAATTGAATGGTTAGCTAAGGCGTTGTTTCTAAAGTGTTGATATTGTTACATTGAATGCCATTAGCATTTATTGTGAAGTAATATTGTAATCATTGTTATGGTACAACTTTGATTTGCTTCATCAAGAATATTGTTTATTGATTTGTTTATTATCAGAAAGTAATTTGATTATATGAAGTACTAACCAGCAAGCAAGCTTGCACACGTATTTTTATTGTTGCTTTTTTCTTGGGAAGGGATACTTCTTAGTTGTACTCCAGTTATCTTTATTGGCCATAGGCCGGACTTTCTAATCAGGTGGTGACTTGTGAGGGGGAAATTGTCCTTTGTCTCTTAAACCTTTTTCCTTCTCAAAACCCTAGGTCAACAGGGACGTCTCCCCTAGGACTTACCTCCCTAAATAGAAAGAACCTTCCCATCAAGGTGACAGTGGGTGGGATTGGTTCACTTACGCCAGTTTGATCTCTTTTTATACATCTATTATCCTAACTACAAACTGTGCAATAACACCACCTACTAGTTATTATTTATTTAAAACCATTATTATGATTTATTACTTTTCCCCCTTAACTAAAAAGTTGGTTGTTTTTTAATTAACTTAAATAATGAGATAGTTCAACTACTTCAACCAATTCTAATTTTCTTAAAGGCAAAAGGAAAGGGAGGAACAAGAGGATGATAGAAGGAGAAGCATACTAAGGTTTGTTCTTTGAGTTTGTGTTGAGATAGTTCAGTTTTCATTTATTCCTTAATTGATCACAAGCCTAATTTTTTTTTATGATAGTAGGGTCTTATTGTAGACAACAATATTCAGGGCTGAATTACATCATACAGACACTTGTTTTTCAGAGGTGTTGATCTATCTTTGATAGTTTGTGTAGACTTGTCTGTTTGTGAATTAGTTTTCATGACTCACAAAGGCTATTGTGCAGAGTCGAGTGGGAAAAAATATGTGGCAAGTTGATCCATGTTTTAGAGTTAAGTTTTGATTTTTTGTCAGGGGTCCTTTTGTATGCTTCATCAAGGGCGTCTAAGTTTGACTTTGGTCCAAAACTTATTTACGAAATTTTGTAAAGAGAATGACTCTTTGATGAATTGGAATGAAATAAAGGATTGTTTCATTTCTCATCTATCTTGATTATCATCTTGGTGTCTTTACTTTTGTCTCTACATTTATTTCAACAACTATTATATTCAGAAAATCATATAAATAATGATTTTTTTAGCAAGATTTTATTTATAAAAATACTAGCCTAAGAACTTGTAATCAATACTTGTGAGTTAGGATATTATTTTTTATGGCTATAAACATAGGGTGGCATTCTTGTCTATTTTTCTTTACCCAAGAAGAATCTGAAAATGCTTGAGTAAGATCATTTCATATCGTTTCCTCAACAGTGTCATTATTTTGGGAAAGACCCTTAGCAATCTAAGCTAGGAGATGTGCACCCGACGTCTTTAAATAACGACGGGGAGTTGTCGTTTAGCATTTAAAATTGTTGTTTGGGATCAATACATGCAGGGATACATTGTGATTTTAGAGGGTTTCCTAGAGATTGTATCTCACCCTGTTGGAAGTCCATGGTACCCCTGTTGGTACCTACTCAAGTAGTATTGCATCAAACAACACTTGAACCTATAGTTTTACTTCCAGTTACCTTCGTGTATATTAGAAGTCCCCCTAAGTATCCTGAAACCATCCATTCAGTTGCCAGACTGTTATAGTGCATCGAAAACAACATTCAGGAAGATTAATCTCTCGTACCATGGGTATCCGAACCTACAGGTATATCTGAGGGCTGGAGAATATGCCACACCCTTGACTAAAGCCCTTTTTATTTGTTTTTTGGGTCTTTTTATCACACAATATGTACTTGCCCAAACTCTAAGGCAATGGGGAAGAGATATTCATAACACGAGGGTAATCATGTCATTGTCACCTCAACAGGGTACCCCCTTCTATTTAAAAAGAGGAAAAACCCACTCCAACGGAGATGTCCCAAGAGCTACGAGGTTTGAGGAAGGTAAAAGGACAAGGTAAACTACCCCTCTCTCTATAGGTCACTCAAATCAGGTTTATGTCTTAAATGGTGAAGCAAGGGTTTAAAAGAATGTACCTTCCCTTTACCAAGAAAACAACAAAAGTTATGGCAATTTATAAACAATAATTGATATTAATGCTTCAACAAGACATCAAATTTAAAAATTAAATGTTGGCAACAACAAATGGCAAGTAGACAACAATAATAGGTAAATGATAACAGATGCAAAGTACCTCAAAAATGCACTTGTATAGACAATATAACAAGGTATTTAAAGCTTCAATGATATTATTTTGTCACATGCAAGTTCTTAGAGATGTATCAACCGGAAAATGAACTTCAACAAGATGCCTAAGATGACTGTAACAAGAACAAAACAAGAGTAATGACAACAATAATAAACCTTCAAAAATGCAGTTTGAGAGGGCAATTAATTGTAAAATTTAGCTTTGATTGATAGTATTTTTCCTTATGCAAATTTCTAGGCTAATTTAGTTAGTTAGTATGTTTAGACATGTTGCTAGAAAATGGTTGTAACAATGATTATGAATGCAACAAGTTAGTAATATTAACTAAGTTAGTAAGTTCGTTCAAGGTTAATAATGTATCAAGCAATGAATTGAGTTTGAAAGTTGATGATTCTTGTCTTAGAGATAAGGGATGAAGATTAGTACCTTCTAGGGGTAATGGAGTCAAGGTTGGCAGCTCTCTCTAGGGATGATAATAAATGATTATGCACAAAATCTAAGAGGGAAAAGAGGTTTTGGAGGAGTAATACCTTAACTCCTCCTAGGCTCTTGACCTCAAGAAGGAATGTAGCTAGGGTGTAGGCAATTCTAGACCCTAGCACCTTCTTCTCCTTAGACTTCTTTTGGATGGAAGTATTATGCAACAATAAACTTGATCAAAACCTCCAAAGTGCTATCACTTTAGGGATTTGGATATTTAGAAATTAATAGATCAATTAAATAGGTTTGACAAATGAAAAGCAAGAAAGTAGTACCTTAAGTTTCTCACTTCAAGCATTAATCAGGCATGCAATTTCATAATCTCATATGAGTAAGCAAACCATACCTTAACCATTTAAACAATGACAAAGTAAAATTCACTTACTTGCACCAAGAATAATCATGCAAAACAATGTTAGATTGCCAAAACACTCCAAGAAATTGATCCAAGTACCAAAAACAAGCCTTAAAAGAGATGTGTGCCTCACTATTTCAGCCAATAACTCCTTAGTAGGGCGAAATCTCCAAGGGACAAGTTATGATCTAAAAACGAATGTACTTTTGTTTATTTATACCAAATTATGACCTTTAATTAATTTTAGGTAAAAAACAGGACCGGCCCTAAACAATTTGTTACAAAAATTAAATTTTAACAAAATTAAATAAAATTGCATCTAAAATCTCCTCCAAGGGTGACACCATGCCCCTCTAGGGTGACGTTGAGCAAGAAAGGTGCAACGCTAAGCCTCCAAAGGCCTCAAATCATGCCCACACATGTCATAGGCCTCATCAATGCCTCCAAAATGTCAAACCCTAGCTGATAGGTGATGTCTATGGCTGAAATGGTGACGTCTAGGGCTAATGTCCAAGTGGTAGGAGCATGAAACCATGGGTCTAGGTCTTCCAAAGTGCCTCCAAAGGAAACAACCTTCTTATTCTTGGTGCAATTCAACAATCTATGTCATGCCCCTTGCTTGGGGTTTCAATGTACATCCATGGGCTATAGGCCATCACGAAGGTCTAAACTGATCATGTCCTCATGAATACATGTCCATCAGGCAAAGTCCTGTAAATAAAACAAGTACGCCCTCTAGGGGTCCATGAGTCACAACTATCATATCAATTAAATCACATCTGATAATCAAAACACTCGAACATGTGCATCAAACCCCCCTAACCCAAACAAATGCTCAAAGATGTTATACAACTTGTCAAATTTAGGTTTAGAGAGGGTCTCAGGATGCCCCATTGGGTCAATAACCCTTAGGTTTAGGGTGTTTCCTAGGTGGAACCAATATCAGTCATGTGTGCATGTGATATGATGTGGGGTAAACTCTTAGGCATGGGGTTCATGACATACAAGGGTTTGTATTGTCTTATCTATGGGCACCTTTGTAGAGGGTGAGTTTCCCTTTGTCTGTAATGTAATTTTTCCAAGCCCATTTGTTTTCCATTCTTATTAGCTCTTTCTTTCATGTTTCAAGGAATTAGTTGGAGGCCATTGTCCTAGCTTGGTGTCCAAATACAACAATGTCATTCACAAATACCTCGCGGAAATGAGAAGGTTGGCTCGTGATGAGACCACCTTTCCCTTAGTCATGCAACTGAGAGCCACTACCCTGGCTTGGTAACCAGATGATGGTAATGTCACACTGCTAAATACTTATGGTCATGATAGGTCATCTCGTGATGAGAGCTCCTATCCCCCAACTAACACCTTGAGTACTCATCATTATTCATTTTGTAGGTCCCCCATTTCTTATGGAGAAGCAATTGATTGCTTTCTTGGGGATCCCTGGGCGAAGAATCTCAAATGTTTTATGATTGGATTTTATCTTTTTCCGGCTACTTTTTACCCTCTGGGCCTTCAACCCCTTCTTCCCATGAGGCAAGGTACAACCCTTCTTGGTTTAATTCATCCCAATGCCCAAAGGATGGGGAGGTGGAAGGAATAAACATGAAAAGTGGTAAGTATGGTGGAAACAGATGATGACCTTCAAGGAACCACCCAGTAGCAACCTATCCTAAGGGGAACCAACTTACTAGGGAACCATGTCACCCTCCCAGGTTTAAACAAGGCAGAGTTTAAATTCCAAGCAAACGTTTTGAAATCAAGAAAGATTCAATACAACATATTCAAGTGCTTCAAATATCAGAGTAATACATACCATGATACTTGGACTGATTACCTCATGGAGCAAGTCTCATAGCCTCGTGGGACCGGGTCAGTGTGATGGACACTATTTTTGGTGATATGTTGATTGTACTTGAAGAAAAGAGGGGCCCTCTAGGGTTATGCTTAGGTCGTCTGACTCTCGACACTCCCTATTTGGAACTTGTGGGCCTCGAGACACGGTCTCCTTAATTACCCCTAGGCTATGGGGTAACATATGGCTCCAACTCGAGGACATGTGCTCATCGTAGAGCGCATGAGAAACTCAACATCTTTGGTATGAACTATTCCTGCTAATCTCAACAAAATATGTTAGTAATACCTAGGGTGGTGATATCACCATTTTTCCATTTATAATATGAAAAACTAAAATGGAATCAATTATAATCTAACACATGATCATGAGCATACATATATACAAATGAATCAAAGACAATATGTAAATGCAACTATACTATACTTACACTAAGATGACATGCAATGGTATGTACAATGAATGCAAATGCCTACCTACCTCTACTTACCTGTTGGTTGAATTCTAGGTGTATTCAAATAACCAGTGAAACCATCCTAACAATACATCATAATACCTGCCTCCGTGCTTCATCATAAACCAAAACAATGACAAGTTAAGCATAAAAATAACATGAGTTAGATCATGCATCATATCATAGGAAATCGTAAAATCTAGCTCATGGAGGCGAGAGGGAGGGACAAAAATATGCCAAGTCACACTTCTAGGAAAGTGCTCAATCCATCTCAGAAAAGGATCGTGAAAGGTCAAAGGTTCAAGAAGCTGACTCAAAGAGTTTGAAGTTTGACTACCTTGGACGTAATCATTCCCCAAGGTCTGAGAAGGGACTAAGAAGAACCTAAAGTATGAATGACAACTTCTTAGGGGAAAGATGAAGGATCGAGATAATAAACTTCTTATTAAGGCATTCAACCTACCCTTGAATTCTAAAAGAAGTCTTTTCCCTAGAGAAAACTTGAGATAAGGGACATGCCTCCCAACTGCATCCTTAGTGACATAGTGAGTTAAAGGATTTGAAGGGAGTTGGAAAACCTTATCACAAGTAGCCTGCTTCAGGAAAAAAAATGTCCTCGACCTTATCAAAATATGAGCACGACGGTGGTTGAAAATATTCGAATGAATCCAAGTTCTAAAATGGATTTTCATCAAAATCATCAAGGTATGACTGGAAGTCATCGTGAGAACATTTCACAAGGTCATCCTTGGGTGTTCGGAAAATATTTGTAACCATATCATCTCCTTGTTTCCAAGTACCAAAATCAATAGTAATCTCATATGATGTTTGTGAAGGAAACAAATAGAGATGACCCTCAATGTTGTAAATGTGATCTCTATATTGACCAATTACATCCCATCCACGTCTCCCAATAGATATAAACTCATCAATCACATCATCACCTTCATTACAACTCGAAGAACCTAGCTCGTCTAAGGATTCCTTGACTTATTCACCCTCTGAATCATAGAATAGGGTATCATCCAAAACATGGAAAGGAAAATGATTAACCTTGTTCTCTTCTTCTTATGCAAGAGGGATAGGATCTTGGAAGGCTTCATCAGAGGGAGGAGCACATATCAACACTTCATCATCATGTTTTGATATCTTCGAGCTCTCGCTTTTCAACCCGGTCCTCATTATCTTTGGTAAAAAAATTATTGCTCTTCCTCATGGGATTTGTAACCTTCATCAAGGACCCTCTCTTCAACTTCTTGTTGGTCTTGGTCTTCCTCAATAGGGATAGGGTGTAACCCTTCCATTTGGAGGGTTGAAGTATTTTTATACACTCGCATGGTTGGGTCCCACCTTTAAAGAAAACGTAAAATGAAGACTTTATAGAAATTATACTCTTCGAGATGATATCATGCTTAACCCACTCCCTTTGGTCTGCTCCCATAGATAATAAAAACAATCTTACTAGTACATCCCAATGTCTTACTTTTGTCTCTGAAACATATTTCAAGAATTTCGTGACATGAGGGTTAGTCAGGGATGGGTTTCCATCAAATTTCGGACAATTTTCTACCAAATCAAGAGGAAAGGGGTTTGGGCATCAAGAAATATTTAGGGTGGAAAACCTTTTATAAAGTGACCATTCATTCAAGAAGGTTTCCTCAAATTGATCCATGTTCTTGATTCCTTTATCAGGGAGACATTCATACCAAGTTCTAGCATCGTTATGAAGAGTGGTTGAAAAGTGTTTCATAGCCAAGTCTTTAGCATCGTCACTTATAGGATTAATTTGGAAGAAAGCCCAAAATTTATCCATATATTCCTGAGTCATGGTTGCATCATTACCAGTAAATCTAGGCAGTCGTTTTTTATACCATGAAGGCATCTCTTGATGATAACCTAGGATTTCACTCATATCCAAGGGTTTGAAATCACCTGGGTCCCATTGAGAAACCATGGTTGGCTTTGTCATTAGTGGAGTCGCCAAATAATCCTTCTAAGGATCATGAAAGGGAGTGAGGGAATCATCCTCAGTGGAGTTACCAGGTAATATTTGTAAAGTAAAGGCATTGAGCAAAAGGCTTACTGAAAAAGTGTCGTTGAGGAAAATTGACTCAGTGTTCCCCGACAACGGTGCCAAAAAAGTTATCGCACAATTTGTACTTGCCCAAAGCCTAAGGAAACTGGGAAGAGATTGGCATAACACGAGGGTAATATTGTCAGTGTCACATCAATAGGGTACCCCTTTCTGTTTAGGAGGAGGAAAATCCCACTCCAAGGGAGACATCCCAAGACCTAGGGGATTTGAGGAAGGGAAAAGGACAAGGTAAACTACCCCTCTCTCTCTAGGTCACTCAAATCAAGTTTATATCTTGAATGGTGAATCAAGGGATTAAAATAATGTACCTTCCCTTTACCAAGACAACAACAAACGTTATGGCAGTTTGTAAACAACAATTGATATTAATACTTCAACAAGACATCAAATTTATAAAGTACATGATGGCAGCAACAAATGGAAAGTAAAGAACAACAATAGGTAAATGATAACAGCTGCAAAGTACCTAAAAAATGCACTTGTATAGACAATATAAAAAGGTATTTAAAGCTTCAGTCATATTATTTTGTCACATGCAAGTTCTTAGAGATGTATCAACCAACAAATGAATTCCATCAAGCTGCCTAAGATCATTGTAACAATAGCAAAAAAATAGTAATAAACCTTCAAAAATGCACTTTGAGAGGGAAATTAATTGTACACTTTAGCTTTGATTGATAGTATTTTTCCTTATGCAAATTCCTGGGCTAATTTAGTTAGTTAGTAAGTTTAGATAGGCTGCTAGACAATGGATATAAGAGTTATTATGACAACAAGTTAGTAATATTAACTAAGTTAGTAAGTTAGGTAAAGGTTAGTAAGGTATCAAGCAAAGAATTGAGTTTGAAAGTTGATGATTCTTGTCTTAGAGATAAGGGATGCAGATTAGTGCCTTCTAGGGGTTGTGGAGTCAAGGTTGGAAGCTCTCTCTAGGGCTGATAATAAATGATTATACACAAAATCTAAGAGGGAAAAGAGGTTTGGGAGGAGTAATACCTTAAGTCCTCCTAGGCTCTTGACCTCAAGAAGGAAGGTAGCTAGGGTGTAGGCACTTATAGGCCCTAGCACCTTCTTCTCCTTATACTTCTTTTGGATAGAAGTATTATGCAAAAATAAACTTGAACAACACCTCCAAAGTGCTCTAGCACTTTAGAGCTTTGGAGGTTTGACAAATTAATAGATCGATTAAATAGGTTTGAAAAATAAAAACCAAGAAAGTAGTACCTTAAGTTTCTCACTTCAAGCATTAATTAGGCATGCAATTTCATAATCTTGTATGAGTCAGTAAACCATACCTTAACCATTTAAACAATGACAAAGTAAAATTCACTTACTTGCACCAAGAATAATCATTCAAAACAATTCTAGATTTCCAAAACACTCCAAGAAATTGATCCAAGTGCAAAAAACAAGCCTTAAAAGATATGTGCGCCTCACTATTTCAGCCAATAACTCCTTAGTAAGGAGAAAATTCCAGTCCCCTTGTCTCCAAGGGACAAGTTATGATCTAAAAATGAATGTACTTTCGTTTATTTATACCAAATTATGACCTTTAATTAATTTTAGGTCAAAAACAGGGCTAACCCTGAACAATTTGTTACAAAAATTAAATTTTGACAAAATTAAATAAAATTTCATCTCAAATCTCCTCCAAGGGTGACTTCATGCCCCTTTAGGGTGACGTTGAGCAAGAAAGTTGCAGCACTAGGCCTCCAAAGGCCTCAAATCATTCCCACACGTGTAATAGGCCTCATCAGTGCCTTCAAAATGTCAAACCCTAGTTGATAGATGATGTCTAGGGCTGAAATGGTGACGTCTAGGGCCTCCAAGGGCTAAGTCCAAATTGTGATCTAGGTGTTCCAAAGTGCCTCCAAAGGAAACAAGCTTCTTCTTCCTAGTGCAAGTCAACAATGTTTGTCATGCCCATTGCTTGTTGTTTTAGCATCCATCCATGGGCTATAGGCCATCATGAAGGTTTGAACTGATCATCTCCTCGTGAATACCTATCCACTAGCTAAAGTCCTGTAAATACAAAAAGTACGCCCTCTTGGGGTCCATGAGTCACAAGTATCATAGAAATTAAATCACATTTGATAATCAAAACACCCGAACATGTGCATCAAACCCCCCTAACTCAAACAAATGCTCAAAGATGTTATACAACTTGTAAAATTTAGGTTTAGAGAGGGTCTTGGGATGTCCTATTGGGTCAGTAACCCCTAGGTTTAGGGTGTTTCCTAGGTGGAACCTATCCCATTCGTGTGTGCATGTGATATGATGTGGGGTAAACTCTTGGGCATGGGGTTCATGACATACAAGGGTTTGTATTGTCTTACCTATGGGCACCTTTGTAGAGGGTGAACTTCCCTTTGTCCGCAATGCAAATTTTCCAAACCCATTTGTTTGTCATTCTTCTTATTAGCTATTTATTTCATGTTTCTTTCATGTTTCAAGGAATTAGTTGGAGGCCACTGTCCACGCTTGGTGTCCAGATATGACAATGTCATTCACAAATACCTTGCGGAAATGAGAAGGTTGGCTCATAATGATACCCCCTTTCCCTTAGTCATGCAATTGAGAGCCACTACCTTGGCTTGGTAACCAGATGATGGTAATTTCATACCGCTAAATACTTATGATCATGATTGGTTGGCTCGTGATGAGACCTCATATCCCCCAACTAACACCATGAGTATTCATCATTATTCATTTTATGGGTCCCCTATTTCTTATAGAGAATCATTACATTTCTTTCTCGGGGATCCCTAGGAGAAGTATCTCAAAGGTTTTATGATTGGATTTTATCTTTTTCCAACTGCTTTTTATCCTTTGGGCCTTCAGCCCCTTCTTCCCATGAGGCAAGGTAACACCCTTCCTGGTTTAATTCATCTGAATTCCCAAAGGATGGGGAGGTGGAAGGAATAAAGATGGAAAGTAGTAATTATGGTGGAAACGGACGATGACCCTTCAAGGAACCACCCAACAAAAACCTATCCTAAGGGGAACCAACTTACTAAGGCACCATGCTACCCTCCCAGGTTTAAACAAGGCAAAGAGTATAAAATTCCAAGCAAACATTTTGAAATCAATAAAGATTCAATACAACATATTCAAGTGCTTCAAATATCGAAGTGATACATACCATGATGCCTGCACTGATTACCTCATGGAGCAATACCTGTAGCCTCGTGGGACCAGGTGGTGTTATGGACACTACTGCTAGCGATATGTGGACTGTACTTGAATAAAAGAGGGGCCCTTCGGGGTTATGCTTAGGTCATCTGACTCTCGACACCCCATGTCTGGAACCTGTGGACCTCAAGACACAATCTCCTTAGTTACCCCTAGGCTAGGGGGTAATAGGTCTTTCCTAAAACATATTTATTTCACAAGAACTTAAATGACCATGGAATAATGACACTTAATGAATCAACTTTTGGTGCATATGAAATAGCTAAAAACACTTCATTATTTTCCATTTTGGTTGTTGCGAATGACAGACTTTGAATTCAAACTTTAGAGAAGTTAAGATTGATTTAGCGTCAGTCCTTGACCTCATCCTTCCTTATTTACAATGATAGGACTTACTTTGACTTATGGGATTCCCCCCTTATGTTAGTGACCCTAGCCTAGAAGTGAAAAAGCAGTGTCGTTGAGGTGATTGTGGGAGGTCTTCATGTTCGTGTCCTTAGATTTTCCTCTTGGAGAGGTTGGGAATTCTCCTCTATGTAGAATCTGAGAGATACCATAAGCTATATTCTTACTAAAATAATAGGATTATATAAGCCAATAGACTCAGGTGGCACCACAAAAAACCCTCCAATTAAATAATGATAGGAGTGTCTTTGGATTGTCGAGGACTAGGGACTAACTACAAGCTAGAATCTAATAAAGATATTATGTGATTTGAACATCCAAACATCCTTCTAATCCAGGAGACCAAATTACCATATTCAAAAATTATGGAAGTGTTATCACAAAATCTAACACCTTTGTGCAAAGCCTTTCACAAGGAGCAAGACAAGTGCAACATTGGAAGTATTGCCACTGTCACCTTTGCAATCACTTCTCTCATTTTAGTGAAAAATGAATCCTACACAAGAGAGGCTACCCCTATAACTTCAAGGAATCCTATAGCAAGACAAAGTCAAGTCTACATCCTCCTATCTTAGCTACTCAAATATACTACCACTAGATCAAGGTGATCAAGATAAGTATAGGTTGGTTAGATGAAGCAATTTCCATATTTCTATATGTGAAGTATCTTGGACAATTAATGATGTTTACCAAGTCAAAATAAGTCAAAGAGATGCCCCAAAGACTACAAATCAAGAGAAAAGCTATGGTTGTTATAAAACTTGTATTAAAGATGATTAGCTACATCAATGTCAAGTTACGACAACAATAATAAAACAACCCTTAAAACAAGTAAGCATGCAATAAACTAGGTCTGAAAATCATAAGTTAAACTAGGGTTTAATAAACAATCAATTGTTGAAATATAAATGGCACAAAACAACCCTAAAGTGTAAGACGTCAATCCCTAGAGGGTTGAAAATTACAACAGAAATGCAATAAATGATGTCAAGACGTACTTCAAGGTGAAACATGCCAATAAAACCCTAGACGTCAAGCTCAATGATGGTCGAAACTTGAGGAAAAATGAAGCAAACCCTAATCTAACCCCAAAAAAACAAAGAAAGAAGCAAATTTAGGGTTTATAACTTGCTACAAGAGAGAAAGAATAGTGCCATTTTATTCATCTTGTGCATGTGGGGTCAAAATATGAACTTTCTTGGGAGACAAAGGTAAGCTTTGGGTAAAACCCTAAAGTAGTTCACTAAAAACCTTAGAGAGTTAACCAATAGAATGATGGCTAGGGTAGTCCACTACAAAGCCTATAAATCATTCTATACATTTTGACAGGATTAAAGATGGACCTAGGATAAACCCTAGGGTAGTCCACTACAAACCCTAGAAATCTATCCTATAAGAAAATACCTAGAGTAGTACACGTTATCACAGGATTTGTACTTGTGAAAAGTCCTCCACAAGATCCCCAAATCTTGTGTAACTATAGAAGAAACTACCACTATCACCTAAGTAGAATCTTCTCTCATTTTAGTGATGGAAGAGGTCCACCACAAGGGAGGCTTCCCTGGTGACCTCAAGGGATTGAATAGAAAGAAATATCCAAGCCTACTGCCCCCTATCTTGATCACCTATCAGTTAGGTCTAGGTCTAGGAAGGAAAGACAAGTTGCAAAGGTAATTGTTGTACCTTCTCGAAACAATGAACAATTTGCAACATATATTGACAATTAGCAAGCTAAAGCATGCAATAATGACTTCTTTAGACACTAGACAAGTAAGATGCTATGGCTATTGCAAATTTACAGTAGTAAAAAATTATATGACAACAATAAAATATGTGCAACAACAACAAGAAATAATGCTCAGAAGCATAACAATTGATCATGAAAAGTAAGCATTAAACCAATAAGTTGTTATTCAATTGTTAGAGGTAGTTTATAAACAAGTTAAGCCACTTTTAGATAGGTGTATGCAGCAATTTAATGTAATTTTCAGTGGTTGTAGCAAACTTTTATAACAACAAAAAGAAATTATTGAATTTTGTTAGGGTTAGGGTTAGTAAAGTTAGTAAGATGCTTGAGAGAGTGATTTTAACAACTAATTTAGTCACAATATCACTTCTAGATCAATTTTGTTGTCCTTCGAGGGCCTATGGAGTCTCAAATGCATTAAACTTGAAGATTGATCTAGATGAAAGCAAGAGGTAGTGTCTAAACCCTAAGGTGAAAGCATGTTTGGGCCTTAGGCTTTAGATTTTGAGGAAGAAGGTACTTAGGGTGCAAGCACTTTTGGGCCCTAGGTGTCATTTTTCCCTTCTTCAAGATTCAACTAGGTTAAGGATCAAATGTCTAGGGTTAAAACCTTAAAGTGTAAGCACTTTCAGGCCTTAGGATTTTAACCCTAGTAAGGATGATTCAAAAACTTGGACAAATAAAACTTTATGAGGAAGATAAGCACTTATGTCTTCCTCTTAGGGTTTCAACCAAACAATGATACTTGCAACAAGAAAGCAATTTAACCATTAAATTTCACAAGACAAGATAAAATTGTAGAAAATTACTTACTTCATCCCAAGAATCAAGAGCATAAAACCTTAATTGCAGAAAATATCCATCCAAATGAGCAAACCATCCACAAAAGATCCTCCTTCAAACATAGCGCATGGGAGAAAAAGACTAAGAAGGTTGAAATAATGAACGTTTTAGAAGTGTTACCCCTCCAAATGACAGAGGAATGTGTTCCTCAAAATGAAAGATAGTGCTAGCCTTCTTATATGAGGCTATGCCTAGCAGTTTTTCCACATAGAATGTCACAATAAAAATAGAATTGGGGTTGGCCACTCATTTATCCTGTACAAAATGCTAAAATGAAAAAAAATACATCATAAGGGCCACACGTGTGGTGACGTCAAGCCTTCCTAGGCTAAGAGAGGGCCTCCAAAGGCCATGTGGTAGCATCCCAAGGTGGAGTAAATGGAAATGATGTGTCTCCTCACCATGGTCATGCCAAATCATCACCCGTACCCCAAGTGTCCATCGAACCCTAATGCCATCAAACCCTAGAATATGACATCATGATCAAATGGAGGGTGGCATCAAGGGTTTAGGGAACTGCATCCAAGATGGAGGGAGTTGCATCTCGTCTTTGCATGGTGTTTGTTTGTCTATTGTTGCAACATCCCTGATCTAGTGAATAATAATCCTTGGGTACTTTTCCTAGTCTATCGGCTTTCATCCCATCTATGTTCCATCGTGACCAAATCTGATCAAATGAAGCCCATTTTTCCATCGTCCAAGGTTCCAAGGATGTGAGAGCTCATGTATGAAGATGGTAAGTCATTGGATGACCCATTGTTCTACATCACAGGTGCCAAAGTCTTGTAATAAAGGAACAATGTCCTGGGTGAAAATCCAGGACATCCCTCAAAGAACCATGTCAAGGCCATCCAAAACAAAGCATAGTATAAGACGAGGTAAACCAATGTTCATAAGAAATATTAGTCCTTAAATCATGGAAAGTAAGTTGTCACTTAAGATATAAGCCATGTAAAAATTTCAGCTCAGTATCCCCTTCAAGCATCACATTGGCCCATAACCTCATGTGAGTTGGAAAGTTTGAATATGGGAGGGCCTTCATCCAACCCTATTAGGTGTGCAAACCAAGACAGGAAATAAAAGAGTCGGGTAGAGGGATAGGTCACGAGGGAAGCAGTGAAAGAAAGAAACCCTTCAAGAGTAAGTGTGAAAGTGGTATAAACTGGGGCTTAATTCATGGCTTATGGTATCATTAAATCCATTTATGTAAGAGCCTTTGTAGAGGGAGTGTTTGTTGCTTGAGATACCCTTTCCTCGGTACTTTTTGCATTTTGAACCTCTTGATTGCCTTTTGATACCCAATTATTATTTGCAAGTCCCCTTGACAACTTTCAAGCTTTATTCTTTCATTTTCTTACTGGGCTATGGTCCTTTATAATTGTGCATTCATTCGCATCAGGATAGGGGCGATTACCATTAGAGGGGGTAGAGTTCAATCTGGCTTGTGGATTTTATGGTGGCCTTTATCATTTATAGCATATACATATGTAGCAGTTGCATCAACCTTTAGGCCTTCATCCCCTTCTTCTCATGAGATAATGGACCATGACCCATTACCGAAGTTTGGTACACTATGCGAGGCTCCAGCATGGAAAGTGTTAAGTATGGTGGGAAATACAATGTTACCCTCGTGAGGGGCCCCCAGTAGTACCCCTTTTCCCTATGTCGTGACAACATGGGACTAGGGCATAGAAGTTGACCACCAAGGTGAAACGAGACAACAAACATAATTTCCCAAGCTAGTGATCCATTATCCAACTTCAACCAAATATCCTCATCTACATGACCAACAAATTAAGCAAAAAACTTTGCATGAAAGAAGGACTAACATACCTCACAGTGACACTGGCTTACCATTTCCCATACATTGGGATGTCTGGATGTGATGAGCCTTGGTTGATCTGTAGTTGTAAAGGAAAATGAGGGGGCTTGTTGGGCTTCCATCTGTGTACATGTCGATCATCATCATGGTTGGGATCATTATCTCCATTGCAGGCCATCAGACATGTTCTCCTCTAGTTACCCCTAAGCATTGGGTGGGGGGGGGTGACATACCATTACAAACGCTAGAAAATTTCCCTATATCCTTTATCAAGATTTAGACAAATGAAATCAAGAGAATGTAGTCCACTTCAAACCTTCCTAGGGTTTCAAGACAAGATTTATTCAAGAGAAAAACAATTAAGGTAACATGCACTATCACCACTTTGATAAACACATTTACACTAAATACACTCAAGAAATAAACCAACAAGGATTTAGAAAGAGCACCTACTAGGTAAATCAATGATCATCCATGAAACCCTAACCACGAAAATCATCCATCAAAACTTGAAAAGAATCCAAAGATCATCCCCCAAAGAAGGTGCATAAGTCATTCATGGTGAAGGAGAAAGATAGAAGAGACAAGTAGTAGTAGTCTTCACAAGTTGCTATGATTTACAAATGAGGGAGCACTTCCTCTAACTATATGAGGAAACCAAGTGCTTCACCTCTCTAAGAAGCCCATAAAACATAAAAATCCATGATACTAAGTGGATAGGTCTTAGGAAGACCCCCAAAAATGCCTCTAAGACAAAGATACAGTGCTAAAACATGAAAATGTCCTCCTAAAAAGACACACCTATGAGTGTAGAAAGCTCCAAAAAAGTGATGTCATCCTCTAATGGGGTACAAAGGCACCCAAAGTCATGTCTATCCCCAAAAGGTGTAAAGTTCGTCAAAAGTAATGCCTCCTCATCAAGGTCACACCTCCTCATCAAAAGGTGCCAACTCATCATCACAAGTTCTAGGTCGGCTCAAGCATGTGTCCATCATCCTCAAGTGTGACATCATCTTCTACATGTGCAACATCCAAGGTTAAAGTCATGATGTCATCAAGGAGAAGAGTTCCATAAAATATCCAAAGAGGCATACTATCATCATCAAGGACACATCACTAGTTCAAACCCCCAACGTTCTCAAGGGGTGCATAACATCATTAAGGGTTGAAGGTGACACGCCAAGTTCCATATGCAATGTTCCAGCTCAAAATTTCAGCGTCACAGGCCCAGGGAGTGGTGGAGGATGTCAAAAAACATGCTAAGTCATCACATGACCCAATGTTCATCGTCAAGGGTGCAACAACCTCCATACAGTGTGAAATGTCATGATGAAGTGCGAGAGAAGCGTTATAAACCTCCTCCAAAGGATCATTTCAAGGGGTGCATCATCATTAGGCAAGGGCTCAAAGAATCAAGTGAGACCAACCATCGTGGATACAAGAGTCATTAGAATCATAAACAGAGAGTCATAATTTAATGCAAAATCCACATAAGTAATTCACATTAGGTATCTTCTTCAAACTTTACACTAGCTTATGACTTTATTCAATTTGTCAAGTTTAAGTATGGGAAGACCATCATAGAACTCTATTAGGTGTGTCAGTACCCAAGTAGAGGAGTATTTCCCGAGAAACCCGTGAAAGTGTAAATGTGAATGAGTGGTTATACATGGGGTTTTACTTCATGGTCATGGTGTCATTGAAATGCAAGGCCACGTGTGATGTTCATCTCCATAAGCCCCTTTGTAGAGGGAGTGCCTTGTGCTTTGAATTACCCTTTCCTTGACATTGTTTCTTTCCACCGCTATCTTTCCTTTTGATATTCATTAATTGCTTTTCAATCCCCTTTTAAGGTATATGAATTTATTGCATCGTGATTCAATTAAGTCCTTTCTTTAGATGTGCATTCAGTGCAATAGGACTTGGGGTGATGGCCTCATAGTGAGGGGATAGAGCTCGAGCTAACTTGGATTTTGATTTATCATTCATATCCCTTTATTTCTTTTGAATTTTGAATTCATAACATGCTCTTTCAATTCTTTTTACCAATTGCATCAACCTCAAACATTCAATCCCCTTCTTCTTGTTATCCCCAACTCCTAGGGATAACTAAGGAGATGATGTCTCGATGCCCTCAGGTTGTAGACATGGAGTATCGAGAGACAACCTGACCAATAGTGTCCACTTGCATAGATGGAGACTCGCTCCACCACCACATATTCCAGGTTCATTATGAGGGTATCCACCACACCAGCTAGCCTCCGAAAGACAGTGGGTCTTGCTCCATGAGGTACAAGGAAGGTATTATGGTGCATGTCATTTCAATATTTGAGGCATTTGAGTTTGTTGCGTCTATTACTACTTTGATTATGCAATGTTTGCTTGGACATTATGCTATTTTCCCCATTTCACTTTGGTGGTTGACATTGAGCCCTAGTAAGTGGGTCACCCTTAGGGATAGGTTTGCTACTGGGAAGTCCTCCTAACGATTTATTTGTTGTGATTATCATTGATGGCAGGTGTGATTGTCATTGATGGCAAGATCAGAGTATGCAACGATGGAAAAACAGGGACAACAAAAGCCCGAGAGGAGAAGCGACAGTGATCTTTGGATCCCATTGAGAATTCTTGATGAACGTCGGATCTGAGCCCGAGGTCCGATCGACATTGGACCCAGGAGAACATGCACATTCCTTAAAGAGCAAGGTGAAATGGGGTTATGAAATCCTAAAGGCAGGAGGATAGTTTCAGATACCGGGAGTTGGAAGAGTCAAGACTCTTCATCATCAGGAGTCCTGGAATCGCGAAACCCCGAAAACCCGAAACCCGAAATATGCACACCAACAAAGAATTTCGCAGACCGGGAAATAACTCCATTTCGGAGTCCCAGATATCGGGAGTTGAAGTGTCGAAACACTTCATCACAGGAGTGCTGAAATGTCGAATTGCCGAAATGTGAAACACCGAAATCCTGAAACAGGCACATCAACTGGAGTTTCGAATACCGGGAGACTGAGAAGTCAAGAGTCGAGACTCTTCAACACAGGAGTCTTAAAGTCGTCAAATGCGAAACGCCGAAATCCCAAAATAGGCACACCAACAAAGAGCTTCGTAGACCGGGAAATAACTCCATTTCGAAGTCCCGGATACCGGGAGTTGAAGTGTCGAAACACTTCACCACAGGAGTGTCGAAATGCCTAATCGCTGAAATGTGAAACAACGAAATACCGGATCTTTGATCTAACTCCATTTTGGAACTTCGGATACCGRGAGTTGGAGGATTTAAGCATCGAGACTCTTCACCACAGGAGTGCCAAAATGGCAAAATGCGAAACACCGAAATGTCGTTGATCCGACTCCATTTCGGAGTTTCAGATACCGGGACTTGGAGTTGTCAAGAACTCTCAAATCAASAATGTTGAAATCGCGATATGCGAAATCACGAAGAGATCTTGACCGTCGAATCATCAAGAGTGTGGACCATTGATCCGACTCCATTTCAGAGGTCCAGATACTGGGAGTTGGAAGAGTCAAGAGTTGAGACTCTTCATCAAAGGAGTCCTGAAATTCTGAAATGCGAAATGCCGAAATGCAAAATGTGAAAACACCTTTTTGGTGTAGGCATTGGTCACCGTCGGTGGTCACATCGTCGAAGATCTGTAGAGAAGATATCAAAGAGACAAGCTCCATTTTGGATTTTGGGACATGGAGAATCGAGACTCTTCACCACAAGAATGCCGAAATTTTGAAATTTGAAATGCGAAATAAACACAAGATCCTATGGATCCAATCCAACGGTGCAGGTGAATTTAAGTATGATTGGAGGGCTACTGTTTCACTTCATATTGTAACTGCTAGAAACAGCTGATGGCTTCTGCCATAGGAATCAAACAGGCCTCAGTGTGATCGCCAGAGAAGATGAAGAGGCTCGAGGCATCTTCCAATGGAATGAAGACTATTCTTAGAGGTGATTGACAGATGGAAGAGTGTTAAAGCCTGTAACTGCAACAGAGAGGATCAACTCAACTTTGATAGAGAAGACGAAGAGTCTCAACTGCGAGACAGGCTAAGGAACCTCAGTATAACACCCAGTGATGATGGACACATGGGTTAAACAGCCAGATAAGTTGAAGAGTGGCCATGATGATTAGGCAGAGCACTCGACATGGACAGAGCATGCAGAAGCATGGTGAGATAGCATGCATAGAGACTATAAGTATGCAGAACAAAGAAGAGATGAGTGTTGTTGTTGTTCAAAGTGATCAAGGAGTGTAGAAGGAGGAGTGTGCAGTAGCAGAAACATGGAGAAGAGGAATGGTGCATTGAATGGACATGGCACATAGAGCATAAAAGGATGAGGCAGAGAAAGTGCAAGGGAGGTGTGCAGCAAGACAGTGAGGCAGTAAAGGAAGGCTGAGGTGCTCTTGTAGAGAAAAACAAAAGATTATAAAATGCAAGAAGATGCAGACAGAGAGACACTGATACAAGAGAGCAGAGCAGCATAGCAGAACAGTGATAAGCCTGGTAAGCCAATGATAAATTTTGTATCATTGTGATAAATTTATATATAGCAAACTTTATATGTTAGGGTGGAAGGGAGGTGCTAGGGAGGACTATTGTCCTCAAAGTTTCAAGTGGGTGCTTGAACACAAGGAGTTTTAGCTTCCAACTAGCTGCAACTAGAGAAACCAGGGTGGCAGGGTGGTGCAAGGGAGAACTGTTGTTCTATGTTATACAGGTTGGTGCCTGTGTGACTAGAAGTTGGTGCTTCCATCCAATTGGTGTTGGAACACTTAGGGAGTTGGTGCTTCCTTCTAGTGGGTGCTAGAGAAACCAAACCATTAAATTGAAGCAAAATTTGTGAAGAGATTGAAGAAGGGATCAGGCAAATACAAAGGTAAATTGCCTTTCAAATATTTCAACTATGGTAAGATAGGTCATTTTGCAAATAAATGTCCTCACAAAGGAAAGGATCAGACATGTGATGATGAGGAGAAGCACAAACACATAAATTTCTTTAAAAAGAATAATTTTAAGAAGAAAAGTCTTTGTGTAAACAATGATGATGATCCTTCAGATGATGAAGACAATGACTCCTCCATTGAAGATAAACTAAATGACTTAATACTTATGGCCAAAGAGGATTATGATATTAAAATCACAGGAAGTGAGCCTAATGAAGAAGAAGTTGTGCTTGATATGGAAGGAGAACTGATCACTGCATTGGAAGAGATTGACAAACTTAGAATTCAGAACAGAAAGCAAAAACAATTGTTGATACAGTTCGTGAAAGATAGTAAACAACCTGATGAAGACTTTGCCCTGCTAAAAGTAGAATTAGAAGAGGCAAAGAAAATCAAGGACATCTTGAAACAACAGTTATCATAAAGGAAGACAAGATGTAAATCTTTGGAAGAAGAAGTAGTGAAAACTAGGAAAGAGTTGGAGAAGTTTCATGCCTTGTATCATCAGAATCTGTCAATTATCAAAGCCTCAGAAGGATTAGCCACCATTCTGAATTAGCAAAGGAATCCAAAGCTGAAAAATGGTTTGGGTTATGAAGAGGGATCAAGTAGTGGTCAGACAAGAAATAAATAATCCATCAAGTTTGTCAAATCTACAACCAATGACAACAACAAACCTGCAGAAATAAAGGAAGACAATCAGTTGCCCAGGAAGAGTAAAGAAAAAGGTGCCAGGACTAAATTTGTAGAACAAAGAAATAATGCACTCCCTGGTCAAGGAAATCATCAGCATGGAAGAAATCGACCTGTTCAAATAAGAAAACCATTTTCTAGGTACCAAC
>ML787160.1:175476-201952 GCA_009831015.1 Picea engelmannii
GGATGTTGATCTGGTGATATCCAGAGCATAGATCAATTTTTGAGAAGAAAACTACCCCATGCAGTTCATCCATCAACTCGTCAATGCATGGGATCGGGTACTACTTTTTTATGGTTTTCTTGTTCAAGGCTTGGTAATCAATGCACATCCTCATGGTTCCATCCTTCTTCAGAACTAAGACAACTGAAGAAGCAAATGGGATGTTGCTCGGTCTGATGTGTCCCATCGCCAACAATTCCTTGATTGCATTCTCTATCTCATCCTTGACCCTCCTAGGATGACAATAGGAGGGGGTGATCATAGGTTTGGCCCCCTTGTCTAACTCAATGGTGTCTTGAAACCCCCTGTCAGGTGGTATCCCTAGTGGGATTGCCTCAAAGACCTGATTATGTCGTCCCAATAAATTCTTGATCTCTGTGTGGTATTGTTGTCGATCTTTTGAATCCTTCTGAGTAGTGATCAAGCATTTTGCGGCATATGCTACCTCCCCATTTCTAAATATCCTCTCCATCCTCTTGGCTGAAACTTTCCTAGGTGCTCCTATCGACATACCTCTTAGAACAACCTTCTTCCCATCCTGATCTCTGAATCCCATTTCCAAGGTTTGGTAGTTGGTAGTGATTTTTCCCAAGGTAATCATCCATTGAACTCCTAACACCGCATCTGTGTCCGATAGGTCAACCACATAAAATGTGTCTCTCACTGTGTAGTTGCCTAACTTCATCTCTAAGTTTGGAATTATGTCTTGACACTCCACTGTGTGGCCATATGCTACCGCAACATCGAACCCCTCAAACTCCTCTCTCTGAAGTGCCCGTTTCGATACTAGTGAAGTGTCGATGAAGTTGTGGGTGGCCCCACCATCTATCAGGGCAATTGCCCATTGCCCCTGAATAATTCCTCTGATACGAAGGGTATCATACCTGGGAATACCGGAAAGGGTCGCTATGACTCCTCCCTTTGTTGGTTTCCTCCTGTTAGCCTGCTCTAGCGGTTGTGGGACTACTGGAGGATGGGCTTCTGCCAGTGTCGGTGGTCTATGGGGAAGTTGCTCCTCTGTTGGTGCTGACTCCTCTTATGAACTAGTGGATCCACTGTCCTACTCCTCCTCCTCATTGTCCACGTTGTTTGTTGCTACCTCAATATAATGAATCTCTCCCTTACCCATGCACCTATGGCCTGGGACCCAAGGATATTTGCAAATGAAGCAAAGCTTCTTCCTCATAAGCTCTCGCCTAGTCTCATCATCCAATTTCTCCTTTCCCTTTCATTCTCTCTGGAATGGATTCCTGTCTTGATCCCTCTGGGGAACAAATGGTTTGGAGAAATTTTTAGTCTTTGGCACCGATTCTGCCATATCTTGAGTGCGAAGGATGGAATCCTGCAAAGTGAGAGTCCTATATGCCTTCACCCATCCTCTCAAAGGCTCTGTGAGTCCTTCTGTGAATAGCATTATCAGCCTGGGTTCTGATATATCTATCACTGCCATGGGTACCCGCTGAAACTCTGTGATGAACGCCTTTGTTGTGCCAGTTTCTCTCAACTGGGCTAGATCCCTGAAGTGTATCTCGGAATCCTTCCTATCAAACCTATCCATGAGCCTATCTGTAAACTCCCTATAGGAGGTGATGCGACTGTGACCCAATGTCACCAGTCCATGATACCACCACTCATGAGCCTCACCCTCCAAGTGTAAGGTCGTGAAATTGATGGCCTCTGTCTCGGTCATCTGGTTGAGCTTGTAATACATGTCTAGATTATGTACCCAAGCTCTAGTGGTGTATTTGGATGATCCGTCGAAAGAAGGGATGGTGAGTTTCCCAACTTTTCGAATGAAATCGAGGTTATTCCCCTGCTGTTGTTGTGGTTCTCCCCTCTGCAGCTCTCTGGGGCGATTCCTGAGTTTGAGTCCACAATACTCGACTAAGGTCATGTCCTGAAGGAAGTCATGACCCAATGTTTCATACTCCCTCCTATACTCTACAATGTCGTCGGCATGAGTGGGTGGCCTCTGTGTTATTGGTGGTGTTGCTGCTACCGGGGGTGCCCTCTAGAAACTGGGAAACAAGGGTCTGGGAATCCTACTCACAGAGGTGTATGTGCGAGAGGGTGACTGAGGTCTACTGCCTGCTCCTGAGTTCTCATGTGTTGCATGCGGGACTTGTGTATCTGGCGTGCCCACTCTAGCCAATCTATCAACCACTTGTGCCAAGGATTGAGACATGGTCCATTGACTAGCTAACATACCATTGATAACCTACATGAAAGATGCCTCTGGATTTATGGGGGCCTTGCCACTTCCCTCTGGTCGCTCATATCTGTCTCCTAGCATCCTCTTTGCCTCGCGCTCAACCTCACGCTCTGCCCTTCTCTCTGTTTCTCTGTGTGCCTCTTCCTCTTCCTCTAAGATAGGAGGAAAAGGGGGGAAATCGGGCCTATGCCTTCTTTCCTGATGCTTGTTGTAAGTGACATATTCGTCACCTACGCGTTCATGGCCCTCTGGGTCTTCTGCTGCACTCATTGTCTTTAGTCACAAGCTGGCAGGACTAAAGCTCTGATACCACTGTAATGTTCCTGACTTGGCTAGTCTAGGAAACACTGCTAATGTGTGTGTAGGATCAAAGGTTTACAGCATATAAATGATCATACAAATAATAAACGCGACAAAGGACTGCAAAGTTTGTATTATGATATCTTTGTAGATTACAAAATGGCCGCATGCGGATGAATAACTGAAAATATTTGACTAGATCAACATACAAAGGATCTTAGCTGGAATATAAATAAGCAATTGCGGATGAATAAAATAACAACACTCGGCTAGATCAAAAGACAAAAGGATCTTAGCCAGAATACAAATAAGCAACTAAAAGATAATACCCGGAATATGGGAGCACTGCGAAATCAATGAAGAATGATGGAAGACCTGGATGATCTTCCCGGTGACTAGGGTGTGTCTTTCAACACTGAAATCAACCAACTGGTGTCTTCCTCCTGGAATGCATTGAACTATCTCTCCTGAGATGCGCCTCTTCTCCTCAATGACAAGTCATAATCTGCATAATGATGAATTAGGTCGCTAACCCTTCCTTTATAGCTTTCCAAAACCCTAAATCATGTTGAAACCCTAAATCACTATTGAAACCCTAATTCACTGTTGACTTCTATTTTTAGCTCATAATGACTTAAAAGCGTTGTTAACCCTTGTTAGCTCAATGTCACTTTCTGAATATAACACCTGTGACTAGAGTGACCTCTAGTATCCTTGTTTACCCCTCTTTGGCCCTGGCTATAGTCTTACGGGGTGGTTTAGACCATTAAGCCTCCTTTTCTAGAGCTCCTATTTGGAAAGGGACATTATAGGACACTTCATCATCTCTTCATCTTCCATCTCATTTCCCCTAGGGACACTGATATCTGCCCCTTGAGGTGATTACTTCATCTCTAAAGTGACAGGAATACCTATATAAGGTGACATTGGGTAGGTGTTTTCTTATTTTTCTCCATATTGTGGTTTGGTTCAGGCTTTTCCCAACCTACAACTTGTGTGATAACATTTTGGCACCATTTTCGGGGAGGATTTTGAATCATATTTCGTGCCCTAACGACATTTTGGCAAGCTACCATCCCAAAGAATTTACCCCTAGATTTCATGGCGACTCCACTTGAAGGACATTACCCTTCCACCCTTGATGAGATCTTATTGAAGCTTATCTAGCGACTCCCCCTTCCCAAGAACCCACTTTTCCCTTTTTCCCATTTTCATCCTTTGATCAGCCTTGAACTCATCTGATAACTCCATTGAAGTACCTTTTCGGTCATTAGAATTATAGCACCATGGGATGAACCCTCATCCAGTACTTTTCATGCCTCGAGGAGGGAACTTTTACAGATGGAAAAGGATGCTAATAAAGTTGTTGAGGAATTGATGAATCGTGTAAAAGAGTTATTTAAAAAAAAAAACAAAGAACTAGCCCTTGAAGGTGAAGAAATGTTTGAAGGATAGATATATGAATAAATTTACCAAGAAGATATCAATGAAGTTTCTCATGTTGAAGACCCGGATAGGAAATTTGATGAAGATGAAGTGCTCCATGCCTTTGTTCCTCCTACACATCAAGAAGAGAACATGATGAGTTGTGACCCTTTTGAGAATCTTGATGATACTTTATTCCATGACTTTGGAAGTGAAGAAGTATTAGAGGAGCCCTTGGATGCAACAGATCCTTTGAAAAAATGAAAAAAAATAAATTTGTATTAAGGATCAATCCTCTTGTGATGAAGAGGCGATGGACGAGCATGTCCATGAAGAGAAAAAATAATTCTGATGAGGTGCAACATGTTGAAAAACTTGTGAGACATCATTATCTTTTCTCCTACTTGATGAAGGTGAGGTTGTCCAGCCTTTCTCTCCTCTTGTAAATGAAGTTGAACAAGCATGATCCAGGTGGATATTGGTGGCCACCCACCTTTTCCAACTAGCTCAAAATAGTTTTCTGGCAATTTTGGCAATTTTCTATTTTTAGCAAGTTTTAACTTCTGGGGACATTTTGAGGGCCTAAATGAAGGTTTTTTGAGCTAGAGATTCTCAATGATATTCAAAGGAATAATTGAGCCCCCAAAATGAATCTCATCGACGATACCTTTCCAACGAGCTATTATATGCCTAAAACGGAGATCGTATGCAAAAGTTACGACCCTGGAAAGTTGATGTACTAACTTACCCAAACGGGGCCCACGTGACTTTTGGCGCTTCATCTCCTAGGGTTAGGTTTTTGGATGTCTAGGGTTTTTGGCATTCCTATTTATTGTAAAAAGGCCTTCAGAGCCTCATTGTAATCATCTTCTTGTGAATGCAAGTAGTCGTCACATCTCTTCTCAGAGATAAGCTGCCACCATTCTAGAGAGTCTTTCACTTTGTATTTTTACAGTCTCTATACATTTCTTTTATTAATAGAAATCGTGTATTACTATATCTTTGTGTTTATGGTTGCATCTCTGATATATTTCTGTTATATTATTGGATATACGCGATATCTCTGGGCATTTATTTATTATATCTCTGCTCTCATTTCGTGCCGAAAATAATCTGGATCAGTGGTATCAGAGCAGGCTACTCTTGATTGTTTTTTTCAGTGCATGTCCCCAATGAGATCCAAGTATAGCAAGTTGGGTCTCGAGCTTGTCTCTCTTGAAGACAATCTCTCTCGCACACCCAAGAAACCCTCAATGTCGGAAGAAAAGAAATACAATGGAGCAGATGATCCTATCAATTTGTTGCTTGAGCAAGCTCTCATGCGACAGAGGGATGAAATGATGTAGAATTTTGCCCACATTCTTCAATGCCTGCCGATAGAATCAGGCGCATCTTCATCAAGCGACCACTTTGGAGGCACCTCGCCTTTCAAGGTACAAGTTAATTTTGACATTCCTGTATTTGAAGGACAGATAGATGCAGAAGCCCTAGAAAAATGGTTAACTCTGCTAGAAAGTTATTTCTCCGTTCACAATTTTTCCGACAAAGAAAAGATCACCTTCACACTCCTTAAAGCTCTCCCTCATGTCAAACATTGGTGGGAAACTTACTGGGAGAAAAGTTCCACATAGGAGTCTGGAATATATGGGACCCATCCCACTTGGGATTTTTTTGTGGATGCGGTAAAGGAACAATATTACCCTGTTGGCAACTATGAGGACCAGTACATGAGATGGACCACACTGCGGAAAGAGAGGGGCCAAGCAGTTCTGGATTTCGCCAATACCTTCCATACCTTGCGTAACAAGATGGGTATTAAAGACTCTGAGCGACATTTGGTTCTAAAATATCGTGGGGCTCTACACAGATACATCCAAACTGAAATGGATTTTCTGGACATCTCATCACTCGACGTTGCTTATCGATATGCTGTTAAAATTGAGCAGAAATTTAAGCACCGGAATAAATGGGAGTTTGGGTCTGCAAATCCGCAACAACCAAAGTATGACAAAGACGACCCTAACAAACAGTCTCCCGAAAACCAGTCCAAGACACAGGAAAAGAAGAGTCACGGGAAGACAAAGAAGGACACTAGAAAATGGTGTGAGTTCCACAAAAGCCCCTGGCACAACATCGATGAATGTCTCTCAAAACAGTCATTGGTGGTCGACATCAAAGATTCAAAAAGAGCCGAACCCTAATTCGGAATCTGATTCTGAAAATAATGGTAGAGGACAGATCATCGACGCAGACCCCACTGCTGTTGTCGCGACCGCAACAATTCCACCAAAAGAACCAACAGATCCTGAAGAGGGGGAGCACCTTTTTCATTCACAGATGTGGGTGAAGGGGACCCTGCTGCATTTTATTGTTGATAGCAGAAGCCAAAAGAACCTCATCTTAGCAAAGGTCATCAAACAGTTGGGATTGTTGGCAACACCACACCTGCAACCATACAACATCGGGTGGCTTCACCAAGGACGAGATCTTCATGTCAGCCAACAATGTCGATTATCATACGACATCCAACCCTTCAAGGATTAGGTATTATGTGATGTTTCCCCACTGGATGTCTGTAATGTTCTCTTGGGCCAACCATATATGTGGAGACGTCATGTTGTTTATGAGTCTCGACCCCATAGTGTCATTGTTACTTTTGGGGTTCATCTCTACAGAATACCAGAGGTAGTTCAGACTACTGTTCCACCTAAAAAGTGTTGCAAGTTAGTATCTCATACTGCAAAATTCAGCTTCTTCACAATCTGTTCAAAAGGAGAACAAAAGGACACTGCAACCACTACAGCCTTGCCCCAAGCACCTTCTATCCAACAGAAGCAGGTCGAAAAGGCTGGAGAAAAGAGTAAAGATTCCTTCTGCACACTGTCCTCTCATGTATCTCGACTTGTTGAATAGCCTAAACCTCAACAGGTTTGTGACAGACTTCCACAAACTGAGCAGCGCGACGTCTCCAGCAAAACAAGCAGCTTACCAAGATGCAGATTCAACAAACGTTTTTCCCTCTCCCCGGGGAACTCAACGTAATGGAGACCATTGCTTCCTAAGGAGGGAGGATTAATCTAGGTGGATATCGGTGGCCACCCATCTTTTCCAACTGGCTCAAAATAGTTTTCTGGCAATTTTGGCAATTTACTATTTTTAGCAGGTTTTAACTTTCGGGGCCATTTTGAGGGCCTAAATGAAGGTTTTTCAAGATATAGGTTCTAAATGATAGACAATGGAAAAATTGAGCCCTCAAAATTAATCTCCTCGACAATACCTTTCCAACGAGATATTATACGCCTAAAACGGAGATCGTATGCAAAAGTTACGACCCCGAGAAGTTGATGTACTAACTTACCCAAACGGGGCCCACATGACTTTTGGCGCTTCATCTCCTAGGGTTAGGTTTTTGGATGTCTAGGGTTTTTGGAATTCCTGTTTATTGTAAAAAGGCCTTCAGAGACTCATTGTAATCATCTTCTTGCGAATGCGAGTAGCCGTCACATCTCTTCTCAGAGATAAGCTGCCACCATTCTAGTGAGTCTTTCACTCTGTATTTTTACAGTCTTTGTACATTTCTTTTATTAATAGAAATCGTGTATTACTATATCTTTGTGTTTATGGTTGCATCTCTGATATATTTCTGTTATATTATTGGATATACGCGATATCTCTGAGGATTTTTTTATTATATCTCCGCTCTCATTTCGTGCTGAAAATAATCTAGATCAAAGCAACTAGTCTTAACGATGAATACTTTAAAGATCTGGTAGAAGCCACCCCAACCTTTTCTTTTCCATCACACGAAGACGAAGAGATGGTCATTTTCAGTTGTGCTAATGGTCTTATGAAAGAACCCTTGGATATGGTTGATGAGAATATAGACACTTTCATACAGACTGAGAGACGCAGATGGGATTTTGGTCATCTTATTTTTTATAGAGACCCCATTTATGACATTGAGGGTAGCTCTCAGACAAAGTGGATTGAGTTGTCATCTTCAAAGGACTAGTCTCCATGCATGTATGATTCAAATATTTGGCAGCCTGATTATGAGATGGTTACAAATTTTCTTTGTCCATTCAAAGATGACTTGTCACAACATCTTCAGGGTGATTTTCAGTCATCCCTTGGGAGTTGTGATGTAGATCCTTTTGAGGATGCATACTTGTTCTTTGAGCACTCCCAACCACCTTCGTCCTCAATATTAGATAAACATCAGGACGTGGCCATTCTAGAGCAATTAAAGGCTCACTCTACAAAAAGAAAGTATTTTCATCTTGAGGATTTTTACAATGTCTCCCATGTGAAGAGGCAACACTTTTCTCCCTGTGGACATGAGGATGTCCCTTACCTCTTATCCTCTTTCTCTAGGAATCCTTGTGGTTTTCTTCCGATCTCTTATCTCCTACCAGTCTTCGATAAGTAGTGGATCATTGTGCACAAATGAAGATGAATCATTGTCTATATACGGTAGTCCTCTTCAGATATGGGTTGATCGACATTGTGGTTATAACTTCAGGCAAGGTTTTCTGGATGATTGGGCTTGCAGTTTCTCTTTCCAGGAGGATATCCTCCCTCTGCACCATCTCCATCAGTCTCTTTTCATGATTGATTATATGTCTATTTATGTTCATGATTATTATGTGCTCGACTTATCTTTGTGGTATTACATGATTAAGAACAAGGGGAGATACATTGATGAAGTGATGGACAAATGGTTTCACTGGTAGTATGACTTCACCTGACATCACCTATCACCTGGTCTTCAGGGCCCCATAGCCCCAGGTAAGTAGGTAGGTCATCCTGATTTCTTGCATTTCCATATTGATTGTTCATGGTAGTTTAGTTGCATCTCATCTTTGATTTTCATTTTGCTCTACTTGCATTTGTTGAAATAATGTAACTGCAAAGAGTATTCTATTTATTATTGATGTATTATTCATTAGATCAATCCCCTTTTGTGGATTTATCATGTCAGGTATTGTAAATAACCAAATACCCTTTTGCGGATTGGTAAGACCCCAATTGTAATAGGCAGAATGATAAGTCGACCCCCAGATTAATTAAAGGTGATTATAACCACCCAGATTGAGAAGTCGACCTTGCCAGTAAAAAATCACCTGCCAGATTGTATAAATAAAGAGGCTAGCACCTCATTTATACACACACTCACTTGTTCATCAGAGCGCAAGTTTGGAGCTGCAGTTGGAGAAGGAGAGAGAGAGAGAGAGAGAGAGAGAGAGAGAGAGAGAGAGAGAGAGAGAGAGAGATTCTTGGGAGACGAATTTCTGTATTTGTTTAATTTATCTCTTGGCACTGTATTGGCTATCTATATTAAGGAAGTTTTTGTTGGGTTTTCTCCCCCATGAAGGTTTCCCAGGATAAATGATGTGTCTCTTGTGATTGTGTATTTCTCAGTGATCACTATTGTTATCTAGAGAAATTAAAAGAAACCTATTAATAACTTAAACCTTAACATGGTATCAGTGCTAAGTTGAAGAGAGCATCTTTCACAAGAGAAAGTGAAAAACGTCACTGTTGTCGTACATGCAAATTAGGGATTTTTGTTGGAGAAGTATTTCAGCCCCAAAACCATCTAGAAAAGTGTGCCCTTCCTCAAGTATCACTTTGGCATCCTCGGCGCAACTTTTCAGTGGCTAGATCTCCCAGAAAGTGAAACCTTAGTTTTCACAAAGTACCAGAAGTACCAGAGTACTAGAAGGACCAGAAAACTAGAAGCACCAGTCCAGAAATCCGCATATCAATTTTGGAGGGGTAAAAGTTGGATTTTCTGAAATCTAACGACACTAGGCTACTCGCCTCAACCAAGCGCACCTCCTGGTAAGTTCATAATTCAATTTTGAGCATTTTCATTTTTTGGTATCTATCCTAGCTCTAGGTAAAAGATGTCTGCAAGCACTAAGCTTGTTGACAAGCTAGAAGGTGTGGAAAAGTTCTATGCCTAGAAGTATAGGATTGATCTCATTCTTGAAGATAATGACCTAGTTAGATTCGTCAAAGAAGAAGTACCAGAACCCGTCGATGTTGAAGATAAAGAAAAACACCACAAGGACATAATTAGGGCCAAAAGAATCATTGTGGATTTGATCAAAGATCACTTGATTCCTCAAGTGGAATCAAAGAAGACTCCAAAAGAAATGTTTGATGCCCTAACCAAACTATATGAAGGAAAGAACATAAACCGGAAGATGAATCTAAGAACTCAGGTCAAGAATACAAGGATGCAGAGAGGAGAATCAATCCAAGAATATTTCTCCATAATATCTCAATTCAAAGAACAACTAGAAGCGATCGGAGATGCTATAGATGAAGACGAACTTATAATGACAACCCTTAATGGTCTATCAAGACCTTGGGATGCATTTATCCAAACCATTTTTGCAAGAAAGGAGAAACTACTATTTGACAATCTGTGGGAAGAATGCATTCAAGAAGAATCAAGAGTAGCTAACTGGGAAGCTTTACTTTCAAAAGAAGAACATCAAGCCCTAGCTACTCACACTAAATGAGGAAGAAAGAAGTCTTACTTCCAGAAAGAAATTCATGAAGAGTCTCACCCCCAAAACAAATTCAGTCATAATGAATCTCAACCAAAGAGATTCCAGAAGAAAGGAAAGATATTACTCATTTGTCCTATCCTACCATTGTGACAAGATGGGACATATTGTGAGACATTGTCCAGATAGACGAGTAGAATACAAGAGGAAAAACAAGAGGCATCATGCCCATGTAGTTGAAGATAAAGAACCACCTGCAAAGATGTTAAGAGAACGAATTGAAGACTATGTATTAATCTCGTCCCTCTCAGGATCGGTAACACCTGGAGAGGACACTTGGCTCATTGATAGTGGTGCTTCCAAGCACATGACAAGTCAAAGAGATGTTCTCTCTTGCCTTTCAGAAAATAAGTTTTCTCATAAATTTACACTTGGAGATGATTATCAATACCATATCAAGGGAGTGGGAGAATCAAACTACAAGCTTAACTCGGGGACTCCAATGAAGATGAAGGACGTACTCTATGTACCAAATTTGACAAAGAACCTATTCTCCATATCTGCTTTAGAAAAGAAAGGATTTAGAATTTCCTTTATAGATGAAGTTCTTATGTGGGCAAATAGAGAAACCATGAAAGAAGAAATCGTCATTGGAAATGAAGAAGGTGGCTTGTATAAGCTAAAGGGTCACTTAGAAGCAGCCATGACCCACGTCGTTGAGAATCCAAGTGAACTTTGGCATAGAATTTTAGCACACATCAACTACAAGGCATTACCGTATGTATGCAAAGCAGTCACAGGTCTGCTAGAACTCAAGGTTGACCATGACGGTGTGTGCGATGGATGTGCACAAGGGAAGAACATTAAGAACCCTTTTCCGAAGAGAGACAACAACGCAGAAGGAGTACTATAAATCATTCACTCATATGTGTGTGGCTCAATGCCATCATCCTCCATCAGTGGGTATGTATACTATGTATCTTTTATTGATGATTATTCTCGTAAAACCTGGGTTTACTTTTTCAATTCAAAAGATGAAGTGTTCAATAAGTTCAAGGAATTCAAATCCTTGATAGAGAATCTTTCTGAAAGAAAGATCAAGATACTCAGGTCGGATAATGGAGGAGAATACACCTCAAAAATGTTTGTAAACTATTGCAAAGAGGTTGGGATCAAGAGGGAGCTCACCACTCCCTACAATCCTCAACAAAATGGTGTAGCAGAAAGAAAGAACCGAACTATAATGGAAGCAGTGAAGACCATGATCCATGATCAAGATCTTCCAATGTGTTTATGGGCAGAAGCAACAAAAACAACAGTATATGTACAAAATTGATTGTCCCATAGTGCACTTGGGTTCAAGACCCCGAAAGAGATGTTCTTCAGAAAGAAGCTAGAGGTAAGCCATCTCAAAATATTTGGCTACCTAGTATTTGTACATATTCTGAAAGAGAAGAGAAACAAGATGGACCCTTAAGGAAAGAAGGGAATATTTGTTGGATACTGTGAGGTCTCCAAGGCCTTCAGGGTTTATATACTAGGTCACCATCATATTAAGATCAGCAGGGATTTGACCTTTGATGAAGACGCAACACTCTAGAAATCCAGAAGATGTCAGCTTGAAGAAATATGAAGAGGAACATGTAGCTCCCAGAGTTGTAGTGAGGAAAGTTCCCATAATCTTAGAACCAGTGAGGGAAGTCATAACTTCCCCTGATGAGGAAATTCTAGAAGATCATGACATAGTAGAATTTCAAGAACCCCCTCAGATGACGATCTCCCATAAGAGAAATCATTCTTGGGCTAGGGAGATTATTCAAGATGGAGAGAAGTATGGTGTTCCCGAAGGAACCACGAGACAAGTGAAGAGACCTAAGACATTATCCAGTTATATGGATTTGATGTGTGATCTCCTAGAGAAAGAGCCTACCTACTTTGAAGAAGCCATTCAGAAGAAATAATGGGCAGATGACATGATAGAAGAATACCAATCCATAATGAAGAATGATGTATGGGAAATAGTTCCCAGACCAAAGAGAAAGGATGTGGTATCTTCCAAATAGATTTTCAAAATAAAACATGTTGTTGATGGAAGTATTGAGAAGTACAAAGCAAGGTTTGTCACTCGTGGCTTTTCTCAAAAGGAAGGCATTGTCTATGAAGAGACATTTGCTCCTGTAGCCAGATACACTTCGATCAAAACCATCATAGCCCTTGCAACAAAGATGAAGTGTAAGTTACACCAGATGGATGTAAAGACAACTTTCCTGAATGGTGTCATCGCATCGAAGAAGAAGTGTATATAGAACAAATTCAAGGATTTGAAGTTGAAGACAGGAAGACTCATGTCTACAAGTTGAAGAAGGCTTTGTATGGGTTGAAGCAAGCTCCTAGAGCTTGGTATAGAAGGATAGACAGTTTTCTGACGAGCTTGGGATTTACCAAGAGTAAAGAAGATTCTAATCTTTACTTCAAGGTTATGAATGATGAACCTGTTATATTTTTGTTATATGTGGATGACTTATTCTTAACTAGAGAAGAAAATATCATCACCGAATGTAAGAAGAATCTTGCTTCAAAATTTGAGATGAAATACCTTGGCCTAATGCATTATTTCTTAGGTYTTGAGGTATGGCAGAGCCCAGAGAGAATCTTCCTTAACCAAGGGAAGTATGCAGTTGAAATCCTGAAGAGATTTGATATGTTGGAGTGCAAGTCCATGAATACACCCATGGAAACAAAGTTGAATCTTCTGGTCGACGCTTTGTCAGAATTGATTGATGCCACGCTGTATAGACAGATCATTGGATCGTTGATGTATCTGACGAACACTAGACCAAATATATGTTTTGTCGTGAACACTTTGAGTCAGTTTCTGGTAGAACCCAGACATGTTCACCTAGTTTTTGTAAAACATGTGATGAGGTACCTTAAGGGTACATTAGATTATGGTCTCAGTTATGATGGAGATCATAATTTCACACTGAGTGGGTACACTGATTCAGATTGGGTTGGAAGTGTTTCTAATAGGAAGAGCACTTCAGGATGTTGTTTCAGATTGGGATCAGCCATGATCTCATGGCAGAGTAGGAAGCAATCAAGCATTTCTCTCAGCACAATGGAAGCAGAATACATTGTTGCGTGTTCTTCCAGTTGTGAATCCATATGGCTTCAGAAGTTGTTGACAAGTCTATTCGACCTGGATATGGAAGCAACCATGATCCTATGTGATAGCCAGAGCTGCATAAAGATGATAGAGAATCATGTATTTCATGACAAGTCGAAACACATAGAGATATGATACCATTACATCCGTCACATGGTGCAAAGAGGAGCCATAAAGCTCCAATATGTTAGCACGAATGAACAAGTTGTCGATGTGTTGACCAAGCCTCTATCTCGTGTAAAGTTTGAACACTTTCGAGATAAGCTTGGTATAGTCTGAAAGGACCTCCCTCGATAGGGGGAGTAGTGTTGTGTTGATATGCCAGCCTAGTGTTGTGCTTCCAGCTTAATTGTTGTGTGGTGATGCCATCCTAGAGCTGTGCTTCCAGCTTAATTGTTATGTGTTGATGCCAGCCTAGGTGTTGTGCTTCCAACTTAATTGTTGTGTGGTGATGCCAGCCTAGGGTTATGCTTCCAACTTAATTTTTGTGTGGTGATGCTAGCCTAGTGTTGTGCTTCCAGCTTAATTGTTGTGTTGAGATTCCAGATTAATTGTTGTGTTGAGATTCCAGCGTAATTGTTGTGTTATGATTCCATCTTAATTGTTGTGTTGAGATTCTAGCTTAATTGTTGTGTTGTGATTCCAGCTTAATTGTTGTGTAGTGTGTCAGCCTCGTGATGATGTGCCTGCCTCGTGTTGTGATGATGTGGCCAGCCTCGTGATGTGATGATGATGTATTAGTTTTATACTAATCCATATTGATGTAGATGATGATTTCATTCCATTGTGAATGACGATGTTGTTGATGAGAAAAACTTTCGATGATTTATAGATACGTCATTCAGTGTTCCAAGATGTTGTTGATGATGAGGTCCTCTCTCTCGCCTGATGTTGTTGTAGAATACCCTTCTTGTTAAGGGGGAGTGTTGAAATAATGTAACTGCAAAGAGTATTCTATTTATTATTGATGTATTATTCATTAGATCAATCCCCATTTTGCGGATTGATCATGTCGGGTATTGTAAATAACCAAATCCCCTTTTATGGATTGGTAAAACCCTAATTGTAATAGGCAGAATGAGAAGTTGGCCCCCATATTAATTAAAGGTGGTTATAACCACCCAGGTTGAGAAGTCGGCCTGCCAGTGAAAAGTCACCAGCCATATTGTATAAATAAAGAGGCTAGTGCCTCATTTGTACACACACTCACTTATTCATCAGAGCACAAGTTTGGAGCTGCAGTTGGAGAAGAAGAGAGAGAGAGAGAGAGGCACATTCTTGTAAGAGGAATTTATGTATTTGTTTGAGTTATCTCTTGGCATTGTATTGGCTATCTTTATTAAGGAAATTTTTGTTGGGTTTTCTCCCCCGTGAGGGTTTCCCAGGATAAATGATGTGTCTCTTGTGATTGTGTATTTCTCAGTGATCCTATCTATGCTATTGATATCTAGTGAAATGAAAAGAAACCTAATATCAACTTAAACCTTAACAACATTATTGATTTACGTGTTTCTTTTCATCATATATATGAAAAATGATAAACAATTTGTTTTCTAGATTAGTTGTCTTTTTTTGAAGTTTTGGATTTCTTTATATGGACAAAGGATGAGTGAACCATCCTACTCTTAATAGTTTGTTGTTTTAGTGTGTGTAGGCACAGGTCCACCAAGATATGTTGTGGTTCTCATGCACTCTATGACGAGTACATGTCCTCAAGTAGGAGCTAGATGTTATCCCCAAATCCTCGGGATAACTAAGGAGATGATATCTCGAGGCCCTCAGGTTGCAGACATGGAGTACTGTGACATGGAGTACTGAGAGATAGTTTGACCAGCAGTTTCCACTTGCACGGATGGATACTTTCTCCACCACCACAGATTCCACGTTCATTATGAGGGTATCCACCACACTAGCTGAATTCCAGAAGACATTGGGTCTTGCTCCATGAGGTACATGCCAGGTATTATGGTGAGTGTCATTTCAATATTTGAGGCATTTGAGTTTGTTGCGTCTATTACTGCTTTGATTATGTAACATTTGCTTGGACATTATGCTCTTTTCCCTGATTCACTTTGGTGGTTGACATTGTGCCCTAGTAAGTGGGTCATCCTTAGGGATATTTTTGCTACTGGGAGGTCCTCTTGATGAGTCATTGTGCCATTCCCAACCATACTTGTCACTTTCCACACTTCATCCCCTCATCTCCTTACCTTTTGGGATTTTCAAGTGTACTAACCCAAGAAGGGGTTGTCCCTCATTTCATGGGAAGAAGAGGTTGAAGGCCCAGAGGGGAGGTGGTTAGAAAAATATTAAAGCCTAATTATGAACCGTCCATATGCTCACCCAAATAGGTCTTGAGAGAAATGAAACACTTCTCCTAAAAAATCAAAGACCTGCAAAAGAAAACACATAAAATAAATGTCCTATTTGATTGAGGGATTTACACAAAGTGTGTTACAAACTAGACTATATACCCATGGCACTATGTGTACTTCTCCCTTCAAGCAACACTTTCGTGATTCCCCCCAAGCTAATCGATTCACTCTAGGGAGTACCCAATGTTTCGACCTTAATTAATTCATGGCAATGGATGGGCTTGGAAAAAGGATGCATTGAAAACGAAGGTGCAACACACCCTCTACAAAGGCACCCATAAATGAGACACTACAACCCCTTGTATGTCATGAACCCCATGCCCAAAATTCCCCCCCCCCCTATCCATGACACCTTATCCAAATGACTTATAAATAAGTCCCCTCGATAAACACTCCTAAACTTGATGAACGATTACCCAATAAGTCGCTTTATCAACCCTCCCATTCCTAAACTTGGAAAATTACATAGGGTGTTTTAGCACTTGTTTATTTCGATGAGGTAGTTTGGATGTACATTCTTGGATGGATATTTTATTCATTTGATTTACTCATCATGATGCATTTGACTTGATATCCTTGGAGGGCGTATTCATTTGCCTTTGCAGGACCTAGTTGGTCGATAGTTTTGGAAGAACAAGCCTACATTGGGCTTCCTTGGGGCTGAAGCCCACAGGTTGGATGTCAAGGGCCCACACTCCGGAAGATGATGACATGCCTTTGGAGGCCTAGAGGACACCTTGGAGGATCTTACCTAGCCCCTACATGCCAAATGAATTTCTTGAAAGGGCCAAAATGTCATCTTTTGAGGGCTTGACATCACCCTAGGGCTAAGGTTTGGCGGTGATTCGAGATACTTCGCACATTTTGGAGGAAGAGCCCCATGAATCGTGGAATAAAGGATTTGGTTGAAGACAATTGGCCTTTGGAGGCCTAACGCTCCTTTCTCCAATTGAACAACTTAACCAAAAGTGTCAAGCATTGCCCAAAAAAGGGGTGACATCTTGTTTTTAGGGTTTCTCTTATGTGAAAAATATGAATTAATTAATATTAATTTTGTAAAGGGGAAAGGTAAGGGTTGTTGACCCCTTATCTTTTGTTTTACCCTAAGTTTTGCGGACAAACTATAATTTAGAGGATTTGTATAAATAGAGATCATCTCTATTTCATTTTCATCATATCTCTCCCATTGTGAGAAGAGTCCTAGCGGAAATTTGCGCCCTCTTTGGGAAATCTCTATCTATGTTCTCTTGTTATGGTTTCTTTTGGCTATTAGTGGAAGAAGTAGTGCGCCACCTCTCTTGGATATTTTCTCTCGCATTTGTGGTGGATTAATCTTGGTAAAAGGAAGTTTATCTTGTGGTTGCTTGGACTAGGTAAGGAATCTATCTTATTGTTGCTTCATTACTTAGTTACAATTGTGATTTTATAGACTTCTTTGGGAGTATAAGGGCATACATCCCCACCATATCCATCATTTTTGTCTTGAAATAATGTGTTGCATAAGGTTTTACTAGGAGAAGCAAAAGGGTTTACACCCTCCTAATACTTCCTAGTTAGCCTTGCTTGCCTTGGGGAATAAAAGGGCTTACACCCCCAAGGAGATAGCACTGCTATCCCTTTATTTATTTGACTCCACAACCCAATAGCTAAAGGCACTAATCTAATTGCATTCGAGAAATAAAATATTGCATTGGTTAACATGAAAACTCAGGATTTTGAGTTTGTCTAAATTGGAATCAATTCTATGCTCTATATGCTTGGTTGAGCCACTAGGGTGTCTCATTTTTATAAGTGATTCTTGATGTTGTTATAAAATTTAATCTATATCCATTAGGGCTGCATAAACCCTAAAAAAAATCTCTTAATAACTCAAACCAACCGTCAGAAATTGCTAGAAGTTTGCCCCTATAATATACCAATCTCAACGCACCTTTTGGATGGATTTTTGGCAAGTTTTGGTGGTTGATTTCCTTGTTGTAACAACTTGTGTGATACATCTATAAGGCTGATAATTATCTATGCGGTACTTGTTTATGAAAACCTTATCTTGTTACTAAAGTTGCATGCATCAATACTTGAGTTAAACTAGTCATTGTTAGCTTGTCTCTTGCATCCTTAACTAGAATTTTAGCAACTTTATTTGCAGATATTATTATCCTTTTTTGCTGATATATATCATTTTTTATTGCTGAAATTAGGGACATCAAGATTAACTTGCTTGTCCAACACATTATTGGGCTTGTATCTTTGTTTTCCTTGTGTTTCGGGCATGTACAATCACTTCTTCGCAGGTATTCTATATTGTGGTACATATTACACCATCTACAAGACTCTTTTCAAGACCTGTTTACCTTCCATCATTGAACTATAGGGGGACACTTCATCATATCTTCATATTCCATCTCATTTCCCCTAGGGTCACCTGGATTCCCCCCTTGAGGTGGTTACTTCATCTCTAAAGTGACATGAATACCTATCTAAGGTGATAGTGGGTAGGTGTTCTCTTAGTTGTTTCCATATTGTGGTTTGGGTTGGGCTTTGCATAACCTACAACTTGTGCGATAACACTTCTCATAGGAGAATGAAATACAGAACTTTCTGGGATACATGTAACAACTATTTCCAAAAGATAGGACAATGGGAGGAATATGGATGGAATTTGTTAAATATGGAAAATGTATGGTTATGTTACCCCTGTCAAGGCCTACAAATAGTACCCCTTTTCCCCAAGAGTGACAACACTTGACTATGACACATATGATGGCCACCAAGGTGAAACAAGTAAAAAAGCATAACTTTCGAGCATCATGATTCATTATTTGACTTCAACCTATGATCCTTACCTAAATTCCCAATGCATTAAATGTAACACTTTATATGAAATAATGCCTAATGTATCTCATGTGTGTCGGACCACCATCATTAGATGAGCCATCTGAACAAGTGAGTGAGCTGAGCAATGACGAGGAAGAGTCATGTGAGGGTTGATGTCTAGTAAGAATGCTAGCCATCATCTCCTCTAATTACCCCTAGGTGAAAGGGGGTAACATGAAGTAGGAAAGATGCAATAATGGAGAGGAAGTGAAAAAGTAACAATAATCTCTAGAGAAGCATCAGAAGGGATCTATAGCCTATGGAATAATGAGATTCTAGAGGTAAACCAAATTATTTTTTCTCAACACTAGATCTATACAGATCTAATTTGTTGAATGACTAGTATGCATTTTAAGATATTTAATATATATGTCCCCATGCAATACAAGAAAAAACAATAATGTTAGAGTACTCTTGAAGAGATGAAGGAGAAAGTTGCGATAGATTTTTGCACTCTCATAGTAGACTTCAACATGGTGTGAGCAGAGAAACATGGAGGAAGTTATGTTTGTGATTTGTTAAGGGAAAAGGTCGAAGATATCATGGCAGATTGGGACCTTATGGATGTAAAACAAAGAAGAGGAAAGTACACCCAGTCAAATAAGAGAGTTGTGCTAGGACATATTGTTGCAATACTGGAAATATTTCTTCTTCATGGGTGCTTCCTAGAAGAAGATCTAGAAATATCATCTTCCATTACTCCTTCAGTAGAATCAGATCACCACCCAATATTTTTATTGATCTTGTAAAAAAGAGATTATGGCCTCATTATTTTCAAGTTTAATCCCCTATGGTTGCATAAACCCCCATTAGTACTTGTGCAACTAGAGGGTTAAGATATAGCGAGATTCCAACACACTGGTCTTATTTCAAATGCATCTAGGCTTTGGCATAAATCAAGGCTCCTTCTAGACTCACTTTCATTGAATTCCTGAAAACTGTTATTTTTAGCCGTAGTTTAATTGTTCTATGTTTTGGCATTTTTCGGGAATATGTTATGTTTAATTTTGCTTGAAATCCGACGATAAATTGTTGGATCTGCATATTTGAGTGGTTAATTTTGTATAATTTGAGTGCCCCAAGGGGTTTTTCAGCACGCTAAATCCATTTATGCATTCAGAAATGAAATTTAAACAACAAAAAATTGTGATTTCGTGTATATATATATCGTCGAATTCCGATGGGAAGAGCCAAAATGTAGAAGATCTAGACAACGCCCTATTTTTACAGTTTTTCTCTTTTCTAATATCTAGAGATTTGGGGCTCACATGATAGAGGTGACTACATATCTTTGATCCTTGTAAAAAAGGGAGTCCAATGAGACTTCTTCCTCTCACATGCAAGATGATCACCTTTACTCTCTTTTTCGCTTTTTTTTGTCAAGGATAGGCTAATGCTCCATCTAGACGTGATCGGTGTTTTCCTCTTTTTTTCTTTTTACTTTTTTGGAGAAACACTGTTTTTTGGGAACGTTTATAATTAGCAATTTCCATGTATGGAAGGTACATGTTGAATGTTATATTTTCGAGCATGTGATAGTGGGATGATTCAAGGTTTTGGTTGGTGAAGGATGAAGAGTTAAGAGAAGTAATAAGGTGGGTTAATCACATGGTGACACGTGGCACTGATTAGGGATATGTTTCTAGTGAAGTTTTCATATGGTTTGATCTTGAGGTCATGAGTCATTTAGTGGTTGACTTTTCAAAAATTTAATTTGATCCACTTTACATGTTATCTTGACCTTTTTCTAGTAAAGTTTTCATATGGTTTGACGTTGAGGTCATGAAGTTTTGATATGGTTTGACCTTGAGGTCATGAGTCATTTAGTGGTTGAATTTTCAAAAATTTAAATTGATCCACTTTATATATTCCCAAAGTGAGAGGGAGTTGAATTTCCTTGATAAAAGTTAGCAGCCTTTCTAAAAAAATTTCAAGAAAAAGAAATACTTTTCCACTAAAGTTATAAAGTTGAAAGTAAAGGTGGTAATGGTAAAGCATAAATATATAACAACAGGTCGAACTATTAGTAGCAGCCTTTGTTGACTTGGGAAGGTTGTTGGAAAGAAAAAAAATTGAGGATAAAACATGAACAATTGTCCAAAACAATCATGCAAGATAGTGGTGATCGAGGTGGTAATTTGATATTTGATTGGGGGACTTATGCAAATATCCTTTAAATAAGTTATTTAATAGATTTGATGTTTTCAAAAGAAGTAACAAATTTAATTTGGATGGACAGGTGATCAAGGTGAACATTGGCTCCAACTAGTCTCCTCGAACCATCAAGATTGGCCAAGGTTGCATCCGAGAAGAAAGAAGAAAGCTAGAGGTTTCGATATGTGAGTATAAGGATGTGTTTGCATTTCCATATGACGAGATGTAGACATACGATCCGAAAATAATCAACCATGAATTTCCATTGAAGAAAGAGGCCAAACCTTCTAGACAACATCAATGCCACATGAACCTTAAGGTGTCCCTAGTCATATAGCAAGAATTGCAGAAGCTCATGGAAGTTCATATCATCACTCCTATCAGGTATTCAAATTGGCTGGCCAATGTTGTCCTGATCAAGAAGAAGAGCAGAGAGATCCAAATTTACATTGATTTCCATAATATAAACCTTGCATCACTCAAGGACAACTATCCTCTATCTAGCATAGAACATATACCACATATTGTAAAAGGATCAGGGATAATGTCTATTCTAGACAAATTCTTTGGTTACAACTAGGTATCGATATCAGAAGATAACAAGTATAAGATTGATTTCACTAACCCTTGGGGGACTTATGCTTATGCATGAATGCCTTTTGGACTAATGAATGTTGGAGCTACCTTATAGCATGTTATGGACTTTGAATTTTCTAATTATTTATAGAAGTTCATAGTAGTATACTAGGATGACATAATTATCTTTTCTAAATATAGAAATTATCATATTATTTTCTTACGTAAAATATTTTATAGGTGCGAGTCCTTGGGCATATCGTTGAACCCAAGGAAGTTTGTCTTGGTTTTCTTTTGAAGGAAAGCATTTGTGATACATTGTTTCAAAGGGAGTAAGGATTGACCCTGAGAGGGTGAAGGGTATCCAGGAAATCCATTTTCTCAAAACCAAACAAGTTATTTAGTCTTTATTTGGTCTCATCAACTTTGTAAGGCGTTTCTTTCCTGATTTTGCAGAGATTGTGGGGCCTATATTGAACATGATGAAGAAATAACATGACCCAAAATGGAGTCAAGAAGCAAAAAATTCCTTTCAAAGATATTAAGCAAAGTGTATGTTAGGCTCCAATCTTGGTTAGCCCTGATTATGGTAAGGAGTTTCAGGGTTTTTTTTCTTCTGACTTTACTATGGTTGTTGTTTTACTGCAAAAAAATCAACAAGGAATTGAGCAACCAGTCACTTTCACTAGCAAGGCACTGCAAGGGGTGGAGTTGGCCTATGTCTCCATCTCCATGTAATAAAAAATGAATTGAGCAGTCAATCACTTTCACTAGCAAGGCATTGTAGGGGGTGGAGTTGGCCTATGTCTCCATGCGAACACAGACTTATTCCTTGGTGAAAGCACTTAAGTATTTCCAAGATTACTTTTGGAATTCCAGGATTGTGGCTTATGTACCTCATCCCATGGTTAAAGATATACATAAAAATAAACGTTTGAGATGGAAGTCTCAAGTCACTTTGTTATGCTTGACACGTCAACTATATAAGTGAAGCCGAAGACAAGATTTTATAATGGTAAAAGTGATTCCCACACATTGTAAGATACATGCATATTTAATTAATGTTTTATAATATATGTATATACACCATAGATAAGATACACACATATTTATAATATATGTGTATAGATCAAAAGTATTATTGTTTTATAATATATGTGTATACATCAAAAGTTTTATTGTTTCAAGCCTATATTTATTGGAAAGTTTTCTTTGATTCAAAATTGAATAGCAAGGAACTGTTATTTCTCTGTGAAAAAATATACATCATAAGTTTTGATTAAAAAAAAAAACTAAGTAAATTTCTCCAAATTAACTCTTAACTAAAATTGCTTAAATGCTTTTAGAGCAATTGACGTCTAGTTCATTGCTTGACTTTTTGTTCATTGGGTCCCCACTCATTGACGACTTTGAGTACATTTCATGTTATGTATATCTTGTACATTGTATGCATGTAATGTTATAGGTCATATAGAAGATCATTATTATGAGATTATATGGACTAGCCCAACCACTTAACTACTTAACTCATGGTTGATGAACGACGAGAAAGAGGTGATAACATTTTGTTGCATTTTTCCGTCTACTATAGTTTATATGTGGCAAGCAAGTTAATTATGTTAATGAATAATCTGTGTTAATCACATGCCCTAATGATTAATGGACACAAAATGACATGAGGGAGGGTTATTTATGCTAATATTGGCCTTTAATTTGTGGATGTGACGAAGAATATTCTTCTATCTCACATGCACATTGTATATTTGTAATTAAGAGACTGATTAATTTGAAATTTTTCAATAGGTATATGCCTCTCGATGTAATTATCCAAAATTACGATGGTAAGGATGGAATCATGAAAATTTAATTCTTTGGTTTTTATTATTATAATTTTGATAATTTTCATTTTTTCAAGCATGGTTGTTATAATTTTGGATAATTTGTATAGTGGCATCATGTTATATTTAGTGCTTAAGATTTGTCATACATAAGTGGTAGGATGTGTTAACCCCACTCACAACAATTTTTTGTATCAATGCTTTTTTAATTTATCAATGTTGTTACATATATTCTTTAGTTTTTCTATCAATTATGTCTAGCTCGAGTGGTTAAGAGATCTTCCCCATTCGGAAATCTTATTTACGACATGTTTGTTTTTCATGAGCCAATTGTTAATTGGAGTTAACAAAGTACCAACAATCTCATTCTCGCTTACAAACTTGAGGGTTTGACAAGATGTTACATATAGAAAAAAAAACTCAAATTTTCCACAAGGTGAAGACCATCTTTTTGCAAGCCTACTTAAAAGTCCTTAAATTAATTATCATTATTTGGTGATGAAATTGGACAAAAAATATCTTAAAATATACACAATTATAATTAAGACATTCCATATTCAATAGTGTATATCTTAAAATATATAACAATTAATATTATATTGATCAAAATTCACTTAAATATTTTTCAATAATAAAAACACTTAATTCTAAAAATATATACCCAAACCAATAAGTGTTTTAACTAAAAATCCCTCATGGAATATCAATCCACACTTTAAATTCATATTTTCTTTAAAAGGACATTTAAAGATGTGGTATCACAATCCATTTATGGTTAAGAGCTAGTCAATGCTATGCCAACTCATGCAACCTCACTTTCCAAAAACCTAAGAATATTTGAAATGGAAATTTAGTGTCAACTCATGCAACCTCACTTTCCAAAAACCTAAGAATAATTGAAATGGAAATTTAGTGTCAACTCATGCAACCTCACTTTCCAAAAACCAAGAATAATTGAAATGGAAATTTAGTGTCAACTCATGCAACCTCACTTTCCAAAAACCTAAGAATAATTGAAATGGAAATTAGTGTCAACTCATGCAACCTCACTTTCCAAAAACCAAGAATAATTGAAATGGAAATTTAGTGTCAACTCATGCAACCTCACTTTCCAAAAACCAAGAATAATTGAAATGGAAATTTAGTGGTATCCTCCTAATTCTCATCATCCTTACATTTACAATTAAAAATAACAAATTTCCACTTGTTCCACTCCTCATTATCACAACAATACTTGATTCTATATAACCATCCTAGGCACATTTAGATGATTTTTTGGGTTGTTTTGGATAAGTGCAACTGACAACACATATGATATATGTTATATCATATGTGTTATAGTATAACACATATGATATATGTTATATCATATGTGTTATAGTATAACACATATGATATATGTTATATATCATATGTGTTATACTATAACACATATGATATATGTTATATCATACTATAACACATATGATATAACATATATCATATGTGTTATACTATAACACATATGATATATGTTATATCATATGTGTTATAGTATAACATATATCATATGTGTTATACTATAACACATATGATATATAACATATATCATATGTGTTATACTATAACACATATGATATATAACATATATCATATGTGTTATACTATAACACATATGATATATAACATATATCATATGTGTTATACTATAACACATATGATATATAACATATATCATATGTGTTATACTATAACACATATGATATATAACATATATCATATGTGTTGTCAGTTGCACCTATCCAAAACAACCCAAAAAATCATCTAAATGTGCCTAGGATGGTTATATAGAATCAAGTATTGTTTTGATAATGAGGAGTGGAACAAGTGGAAACTTGTTATTTCCACATGCTATAATTGATAATGGCATTTTCAATTGCTCCACCTCTCATGATCTTAATGCCAACATTGGATTCTATATAACTATTTTAAGCATTTAGATGATCATTTGGATTGTTTTAGAGAAGATTTGATAAATTTTAAATTTAGCGGTTTAGAAATTATTGATGTTTCAATTTTTAACGTTTTAAAATGGTTTTGGGGTTCAAAAATAGTTGAACGAAGTATTGGGCCCTTTAACATTTTAAAGTTTGTTCCAAACTTTCCAATGTAAATTTGGACTTCATTTTCAACTATGTCCAAAATTTATGGCTCTTGCAAGTTGATCTAGCACATATTTCAGCAATTAGTGTGGTTTCCAAATATGCCAACCATCACATAGATGGTTATGATCATGATGATATTTATTTTTATTTATGATCCACAAGATCTATCAAGAAAAATAAGAGGACTTAGACTAAATATTCATCAGAATATCATTTTTATATTTGAAGATAGTGCAAATGAAAGTGCCAAGATTATCACGGTTTTCTTAAGCAAGGGGTCTTGAAGTGTAATTAAGTTATGAAACTAGGTAAAATTATTTCTTATATTATTAAAGACATAACAAGATAAAGTCAAACGAAAGTGGTCTTCATCCCCAACCTCGTTGTATTACAAATTTTACAATTTTTTTCATCCCAAGGTGTATTTGGGTCTAGAGTCACTATGAAGGTCACAAAAATTTGTAATGTCCCTTTCCAAATAGGAGCTCCAGAAGAGGAGGCTTAATGGTCTAAACCACCCCGTTAGACTATAGCCAGGGCCAAAGAGGGGTAAACAGGGTTACTAGAGGTCACTCCAGTCACAGGTGTTATATTCAAAAAGTGACATTGAGCTAACAAGAGTTAACAGTGCTCCCCGGATGGGGTGATTTGCGAGGTGATGGAGCCACGTGGGCAGAGCCAGGACGCGGTTTTAAGGCATCCACCGGCTCGCCCAGCCCAGCACACCCGTCCCACATGATGTGTTGCAGCAGAAGCATTGCGAAGAGGCCTCTCGCGCGAGCGAAAGGTACTCGACGGCAGGGCTATGGCATGCAGAGTTTAATGGCGAAGAGTAATGGCTGGGCTTTGGCA
>ML787160.1:202204-233348 GCA_009831015.1 Picea engelmannii
TATGTTTTTTGCTGCTCATTCTCGGGCCTCGACCAAAATTCAATGTCCAACATGTGCGCGTCCCTACGCCTTCCCAGCTAGATGGAAGCACGCAAAGATATAGCTTTGGCAGCTCGGAATCATGGCCCCTACAGGTTCTGGTGCAGTAGTTACAGTTTTAGCTTTATGTTAGATAAGTTGCAGACTGAATTAGTAGTAGCTAAAATAATCAGCTTCAAGCTGGCGACGTCCTGGTTTCCTTCGGGCAGGACGTCGCATTAGTCGTTTTGTTAATTTTGATTAACCATGCTACAGAGACACCTTTGGACATGGATGCCCATCTGTCTCGGTTTCCTGCTTAGGCGGGACAGCTGGCATCACACTCAGCATTGTACTCAGAATATGTCAATATAATAGGTACCACCTTTTTAATTTAAAAAAAAAAACAAGAGTTAACAGTGCTTTACTAGAGGTCACCCCAGTCACAGATATTATATTCAGAAAGTGACATTGAGCTAACAAGAGTTAACAATGCTTTACTAGAGGTCACCCCAATGATAGGTGTTATATTCAGAAAGTGACATTGAGCTAACAAGAGTTAACAACGCTTTTAAGTCATTATGAGATAAAAAATAGAAGTCAACAGTGAATTAGGGTTTCAGCAGTGATTTAGGGTTTTGGAAAACTATAAAGGAAGGGTCAGCAACCTAATTCATCATTATGCAGATTATGACTTGTCATTGAGGAGAAGAGGCGCATCTCAGGAGAGATAGTTCAGTGTATTCCAGAAGGAAGACACCAGTTGGATGATTTCGGTGTTGAAAGACACACCCTAGTCACAGGGAAGATCATCCAGGTCTTCCATCATTCTTCAGTGCTCCCATATTCCGGGTATTATCTTTTAGTTGCTTATTTGTATTCCGGCTAAGATCCTTTTGTCTTTTGATCTAGCTGAGTGTTGTTATTTAGTCGCAATTGCTTATTTATATTCCGGCTAAGATCCTTTGTATGTTGATCTAGTCAAGTATTGTCAGTATTCAGCCGCATTCGGCCATTTTTGTAATCCACAGAGATATTATAATACAAACTTGCAGTCCTTTGTCGCATTTATTATTTGTATGATCATTTATATGTTGTAAACCTTTGATCCTACACACACATTAGCAGCGTTTCCTAGACTAGCCAAGTCAGGAACATTACAAAATTGTTCATAATTTTAGCAATATTCATTTTATTTTTAAAACTCATAATGTTAGAAAAATAGTTATAGACCATATTATGATTGATAATTTGTTTGTAGTATTTAAACTTCTTCTTATTTTAAGATTTCATTGTCATTCAAGAACTTTGTTTTAAACTTAATAGAGGCATAAGACTTGAAATTATTTATATCATTAGAGAAATTTTGAGGTAAAAAATGGGTCTAAAAATAAAATAAAATAAATGTGTTGTAAACATCAACTTTAAAAGAACCAACATGATTCAAGATGATGATGTCAACCATAAAGGTAAACAATTTTGAAGGGAAAGAAATGAAAAAAATAAAAATAATGGTATTTTCTACTTATCTCATTATAGGATTACTCGAATTTAAGTGTAGGAAAAAGGAGTTTCTTTTCTTTCTCTTTGAGAATTCGTAACCTTTTATTTTATTATTTTAACTATTATTTTATTATTTTCCTTAGGAGACCCATTTTAGACCTCAAAATTTAGTTAATTAGTAATTTGATTGTTTACTTGTATGTTCCAATAGTTAAGCCAAGTCTCAAAATCTATAGTCGCTACTAATTATGAAATTGAAGCACCCTTGAAAAATGAATAGGAATTTGGATACTCGTATTTTTATAAATTATGTATACTTAGAATTACGACTTTTAATAATATATATTGGGACCTTATCCAACACACAACGAAGTATAGTGGGATCTTAACCTTTCTCACTCTCTTTCTCTCTCTTTCACAAAGCAATGTATAAATCTTTTCACAATGATACAAACCTTAATGTGTTGATCTAATTTGTTTTTTTCACATTTTATTCATTGTTTCTTTTACTTCTATCCATGCTTATGTACCCATAACTTAAATAGTTCAATCTATGTAATTTATCCTCTTATTTGTATCTTAAGATCAAATGGACAATTAATACTCAATGTACTAAAAAATTACCATAGCTTCTCAATTGTTGGTCATTTAATGGCAAAGAATCGTGTCAAAGAAAAATCATCATGGCTCATCAGTTGTTGGTCATTAACGGCCAAAGAATCATGTCAAAGAAAAACCTTTATGCCTCATTAGTGGATGGTCATTTATTGTCAATCATATCATGTCAAATAAAAATGGACTTGACATCAAGAGACTTAGGAATTAGTAACTCATTCACTTAAACAACAATAAAGTGATTTAAAGGTCATGGCTTAGCCAGACATCAAATTAGCACATGAGACCCCATTGTTTGTGGGACAAAGAACCCCCTTCATGTAATGATTTGACTACTTAGTCTATGGAGATGTAAATACCCTACCCCCTTTAGATTCAAACATGTAACCCCCAAGGAGGAAAAATATATATATATAGATATATATTTGAAACAAACCTAACTCTCTTAAGTCCATCCAAATCCTAAAAGTGTGGAGAGTTATTAGGTGTGAAATAAGATAAGATTGGTTTTTCCGATTTCACCCGAAAACACTCCTCACCACAGAAATCTCAGCAATAAGATAAAATTCTTAAAAGTGTAAATCTCACATTTTTTTTACCTTTAAAACTTTAAATACATTTAAATTTGCACTTTGAAGGAAATGATCCATCTTAAGACACAAATTATACATTAAAATAGATCCAAGATAATTACAATAGTGTATACAATTTAGTTAAAATTAATTCAACTACAATATTTATTTGAGGGTGGTATATACCTACAATCCAATATCAATATGGTGGTCTTAATTAGGATTTGCATACATTTTTAGAGTTATTAGTATATAATTAAAAAAATAATAATGAAAAAATTAGAATTTGTTTGAAAATTAATTAGAGTTTTATTAGAGTTGACTAAAGAATAATTTAAGTTTAGTTGGTGCTTTTTCATCACATAATGATCCATGCATCTTTTCTATCGTAACACATTGTAATTTTTAGTGGACAAATTAGTTGGATAATAGAGTGATTTCATGTTGCCTAGATACACTACTAATGGGGCAATATATGCATCCAAAAACATAATTGATGTCTTCAATTTTTAGCGTTTTAAAATGGTTTTTGGGTTCAAAAGTAGTTGAACAAAGTATCGGGCCCTTTGACATTTTAAAGCTTTTTCCAAACTTTCCAATGTAAATTTGGACTTCATTTTCAACTATGTCCAAAAGTTAGGCTCTTACAAGTTGATCTAACACATATTTCAACAATTAGTGTGGTTATCAAATATGCCAACCATCACATGGATGGTTATGATGATGATGATGTTTATTGTTCCTTATGATACACACGATCCATCAAGAAAAATTAAAGGACTTAGACTAAATATTCATTAGAATATCATTTTTATATTTGAAGATAGTGGAAATGAAAGTGCCAAGATTATCACGGTTTTCTTAAGCAAGGGGTCTTTAAGTGTAATTAAGTAATGAAACTAGGTAAAATTATTTCTTATATTATTAAAGAAATAACAAGCTAAAGTTAAACGGAAGTGGTGTTCATCCTCAACCTCATTGTATTAAAATTTTACAAATATGCTCATACCAAGGTGTATTTGGGTCTAGTGTCACTATGAAGGTCACAAAAATTGTTCATAATATTAGCAATATTCATTTTATTTTTAAAACTCACAATGTTAGAAAAATAGTTATAGACCATATTATGATTGATAATTGGTTTGTAGTATTTAAACTTCTTCTTATTTTAAGAATTCATTGTCATTCAAGAACTTTGTTTTAAACTTAATAGAGGGATAAGACTTTATATTATCTATATCACTAGAGAAATTTTGAGGTTAAAAATGGGTTTCAAAACAAAAAAATATGCTATAAACATCAACTTTAAAAGAACCAATAGGATTCAAGATGATGATGTCAACCATAATGGTAAATAATTTTGGAGGGAATTTAAAAAATAATAATAATAATAGTATTTTCTACTTATGTCCCTATAGGTTTACTCAAATTTCAAGTGTAGGCATTTGTTGGACACATAATTAAATTCCACATCGAAGTACCCACTCTACATACTTTTGATAAACTAGAAATGCATTAAAAAAAGTTAAAAATACGATAAAAAGGGAGCTTATTTTCTTTCCCTTTGAAAATTCATAACTTTTTATTTTATTATTTTAACAATTATTTTATTATTTTCCTTAGGAGGCCCATTTTAGACCTCAAAAATTATCTAATTAGCAATTTGATTGTTTACTTGTATGTTCCAATAGTTAAGCCAAGTCTCAAAATCTATAGTCGCTACTAATTATCGAATTGAAGCACCCTTGAAAAATGAATAGGCATTTGGATACTTGTATTTTTATAAATTATGTATACTCAGAATTACAACTTTTAATAATATATATTGGGACCTTAACCAACACATGACAACATATAGTAGGATCTTAACCTCTCTCACTCTCTTTCTCTCTCTTTCACAAAACAATGTATAAATCTTTTCACAATGATACAAACATTAATGTGTTGATCTAATTTGTTTTTTTCACATTTTACTCAGTGTTTCTTTTACTTGTATTTGTGCTTACATTGTTGGACAGTTGGTAGTCATTGATTTCAACCTTTAGAGCATTCAAGATACCCCAGAGTTTTGGTCGATATTGATGGTGAGTTAGTTGTCATTGATGTCAACAAGAGTGGTTGATGTCAGAAGATGTGACGGTTGCACTTGATGAAGTCTACATGAAGCCCTGAAGGTATGATCACGAGACCTGAAGTTTGATTAATAAGTACATGAAGGATAGTGCAAATGAAAGTAACAAACTCATCGATGGATAGTCATCGTCATGTCGTTTTCAGTGATAGGTGGTACACCACGTGGTTCCTCACAGTTGAGGATTTATGGCCTTGTGAAGTTAGAAGCCCCGAAGAATGGTCAAGAAGTCCCTAATTGTTTACAAGTCAATTAATGAAAGGGTAAAGTGGTTGTAACAAAAAATTCAAGAATCCCTAAAAATAAGGAAAGAGGTTACCTAGAAAAAGTATAAATATACCTCAAGGAGTCTCTCGTAAGTACATTCACATACACATTCATTGAATATCTATCTTGTGAGAAAGTGATCTTTTGGCTAGTTTTTGACGGTGAAATATGAGGTAGCTACAAGATAGAAGTGGAGGACTTTCGGGATTACAGAGGAGAGTTAGGGTTTTCTATAAAAACCCTAATTCGATGACCCCCGCTAGTTAGACAACTAATGTCCTGTGAGGCATCCCCAGGGGTTGCCTAGGGCATGTCACACAAAGCCTCATGTGACAGGGAGTCTTAGTCCCACCAAGCTAAGGAAAATTTGGTACAGATGTTGGTACCAGGTTGTTGAAGGTTGTGGAAGCGCTATATGTCTGTATTACAGTACAACATGTCAGTTATAGATTACAGATATGCTCATGTGTTAGTTTTGTGGCTTATGCTTGGTTATGGTATGATACATGCTTGAGGCATGTCATGGTGGTGATGGTGCATGGTACATCTTGGACATGATATGATACATTGTTAGTAGTACACTCATGGTTGTTTGGTATATGGTTTGACTACATGTTGATGATGTTATGGTACATGCTTGAGGTTTGTTCTTGGTATAGTCTTGAAGCATTGGCACATGGTGTATAGTTGTTATGTTAGAGGCCTATCATTGATATTGATACATTTTTTAGGAATAAACTTGGTATATGACACACATGTATGAGATACATCTCTTGGTGATGTTGGTACTTGCTTGAGGTACACCATTGATAGCACTTGCTTGGTGTATCCTATGGTATATGGTGTATGGCATGATTGAGTAATATCGTATATGGTTGAGATAAATTGTTGGTACATGGTATGGTATAGGTGTTGATATACATTGTTGATGTACATGGTGGATGGTTGAGGTACATGGTACAGGTGTTGGTGCATGGTTGATGCACTTGTTGTGGTACATGTTGTGGCACACGGTAAATGATTGGTATGGTACATGTTGATGGTTTGGTACATGCTTTGGTACATGGGTGAGACACATATCTTGTGATAGTATGTTGGTGATCTTGGTACATTCTTGGTAGAGGCACGTGTTGGTGATGTTGGACATTTAGTTGAGAGGTGTCCTTGGTATATGATCCATGTGAGAGAATATGGTTGAGTATTGATGACAATGACAGGTTGGACAAGTGGATCAGTGATAGGTTGACAGTGACAGGTTGATGTGATAGGATCGATATAGTGACAAGTTGACACTGACAGGTTGTTGACAGTGACAGGTTGGATACAATGACAGGTTGGCAGGTTACAGGTTGATGTAACAATGGCAGTGATAGTGACAGTGGCAATGATTGTGGTAGTGACAGTTTGGTCTACACTTATATTTTAGGGCGGCAAGATGAGGCAAAGAAATGGGGTTGTAGCCTCCTTTCAATTGGTGCCAGAGAACACAGGGAGTTGGAGCTTCCTTCATGTTAAAGCCTGAGAATCAGGGGGTTGTAGAATCCTTCTTGTTGGAGCCATGTAATTTAGGGAGTTGTAGTTTCCTTTAGGTTGAAGCCTATAAATAGGGGGTCGTAGCGTCCTTCCATTTGTGGCTAGAGAATTGGGAAGTTGGTGCTTCCAATGAATGTATTCTTTGATATATATAAGAAAGCATTATGTGGTTTTCTCTCATTTGGGTTTCCACGTAAACAATGGTGTAGTGTGTATTTGATGTAATGTTGGTGATCTGATATTGCTTATGTTTATATGCTCATGATATATTGAATGCAATCATAGATGACACATTGATGATACATTGTTGATAAGATTGAAGTTTATATATTGTGGTTAAAAGTGGTAAAAGTGCTAATACCGATTCACCTCCCCCTCTTAGTATTCCAACAATTGGTATGAGAGCAGGTTTCTTCAAAAAACAGTTCAACCACTGGAAGGTAGATAATGGATGCCATGGATAATGGATACAAAGCTAATGGAATAATGTGGTTTGATGTTCAGATTGGTCTGAAGTATGAGATTTGGAACAATAAAATGAAAATAAATAAATTAGGAGCACATGGGTATGATCTTTGGCAATCAGTTGTTACAAGATACACCGCTACAAAGAAACTGAAGACTGCAACCAAGAAGGAATTGAAAAGAAACAACAAAATGGAAATGGATTTCATCTCGGAAGGATTATGTGATTCAGTAAGAGAAAAAGTTGGAAAATGTTCATCAGCTAAAGAACTTTGGGACAAACTACATAATCTCTAATTTGAGAAATATCCCATCACAAAGCCAGAGAATGCTAAAGAAGTTGCAAGAACAGAAAAAGAAGAAATATGTTCATCATGTCAGACAGATTCATAAAAGGAAGATTGTAAAGAAGGCATAGACGAATTGACGAAAAAAAGGAAGAAAAACAAGTATCTTGAGGAACAATTAGTCAAGAAGAATTCTCAAGAAAGTTTTGAAGAATCCAAACAGGTCATCGTGAATCTAAAAGTTCAGCTAGAAAAATCCAAAATGATTGAAGAAACATACAAAAGTCAGATGGAAGAGAAGCAGTGTTTGGAAGCCGAAATAGCAACACAAATAAAGGAAGCAGAGAAGAGAGAGAATATTTTGATAGATCATCTCAAGGAAAGATTTGAGGAGTTAAACCAGTTTGAAGTTGAATTTAGTCAACAAGAAAAAAGACTTAAAGAATAAATCATCTCCTTGAAGATCCAACTTGAAGAAGCAAAGAGAACAAAATAAGTCACGAAGATTCAGATGATGAAGAAAGAATAAGAGGTTGAGAAGCTTGAAGAAGAAGTTGTCACATTGAGAGTTAAAATCATCAAGCTCAACAAGAACGTTGAAGAGAGAGAAACATCCACATCATAAGTAAATAAAGTTGAAGAGAAGCACTCCAAGTTGCCAGAAAGGAAGAATGAAGAAAAGAGAAAGAGTTATGCAGAGGTACTCAAAGGAAGGAATCATGGTCAACAAGAATCAAAGAAGAATGAATATAATAGAGATACATCTTAAAAAAGACCTTCCAAATTCAAGCAACAAAGAAGCTTCAATCATGGTGAAGGGATCAACAGAAGAGAAGATCATGATTATCCAAGGAAGGAATTCAGAAGGACTACACTACAAATAAGATTGTTCACTCCTAGGTATGTAAATTTATTTTATGTTCATTGTTTTTTTTGTACTAACTTTGGACATAAGGTTGTAGATTGCAGAGCATATGGAAGAAATGTTCAAATGAGAAATACCTATGTGGCTCCCCACAACATTGAATGTTACAAAAGCCACAATTATGGTCACATAGCTCGAAATTGTAGAAGCATGATAAATCCCACCATGAAAAAAAACATTGATGTCAGACACACATAAGTTTGGAGAAGAAAAGAAAGAAAAGAAGAACAGATCCCATAGATCACATAATTTGTAGTAGTTCAAGAAAGAAAAGAAGAGAAGGTGAATAAAGAACATGCCCAAGAAATTGTACTCTAAGGAATTGTAGTGCAAGATCATAATGAATCCACAGGAAAAAAAAATTAAGAAGTTAGAGTTCAAAGAAATGATGAGTCTATAGACAAAGAGGAAGATTACACCACATTAGGGCAGATTCCTCCATTGTTCTGAGCCATTCGGTTTGGAGACTCCCAGTAAATATGAATATGAAACAGGGGGAGTCGGTGTAGTAGCTACTACATATCAAAGAACCATCCTTCGAAAAGTTTGAAGTGTTTGCAAAGACAGATTCAGAGCAGTCAGATAGCAGAAGTACATAATGACAAATTGATCAATTGAGAAGCAGTTTTCCCATGCAGATATCAAAGGAATATCATTGACACACTTTCCAGGAAGAAATATATTCATTACAGGTTCAAGGATGTACTACAGATCAATGGACATATTTGATTCAATCTGAGAAATATGAAGATGATGATCAGTTCCAACAGAGAAGTCTTCATAATAGTACAGATGGGTCAGCGTTGTGGACAGTTGAGTAGCAAAGTTATGGACAACTCATGGCATGTGGATAGAGATGGATTAATGAGATCATTGATAGTTCTAGACAGATATATGACAACATATTTACAATTGGAATCAATGCACCAGTGAAAACAATTGGTCACAAGAACACAAGCAGTGAAAGGCAAAGTAGAACAAGGAAAGAGAAACCCTCAACAAAAGCTATATCATCAAAGGGACATTGTTGAACAATATGGTCAAGTAAACGTGACAAGTAAATGAAGAAATCAAGTTTTGAATGTTTTTTATATATGTCATAGAGTTACAAGAGGAATCACCAATGGACAATAAGCAACACTGGAAGAGAGGAAAGGAAACATACACGAGAAGTCTCATATAGTTCTACATCTTGCAGAGCAGTCAAGGGAAGAAAAATCATCAGAGAAAGAGATCCAGAAAGGAAGATCAATAACATGTAGACAGGGGGAGTTATTATTTTTCCCATGATGTAAAAGGGAGAGAAAGAGAGAGATCATAAGAGAAAGAGTCAAGCACATGAAGTCAGAGAATGATTGTTCAAAGGAGGTATACTTTTAGTGGGATTCACTCTTTGATATCAAAAGAGAAGAGGAATGTGTAAAGAAACATGAGGACAAAAACATGTGAAGAGAAAGAAGACGCATGAAGATAGGGGGAGCAACCCTAACGAGAAATATTATTTTTCGTTGATGTCAAAGGGGGAGAGACATAAACATTGATGAGGAGAAATGGTCACAAGGAGAGCATGAGTATTAGAGTATGAGTGTTTCCATCATTGTTTCCATCAATGTTGGTGTTGTCATCAATGACAAAGGGGGGTATTTTTGGACAGTTGGTTGTCATGGATTTCAACCCTTAGAGCATTTGAGATACCCCATAGTTTTGGTCGAGGTTGATGGTGAGTTAGTTGTCATTGATGTCAACAAGAGTGGTTGATATCAACAGACGTGGTGGGTGCACTTGATGAAGTCTACACGAAGCCCCGAAGGTGTGATCATGAGATTCGATTTTGTTTGAAGAATAAGGATATGAAGGACAATAGAAATGCAGGTAACACACCCATAGATGGATAGTCTTTGTCATTTTGTTTCTAGTGATAGGTGGTACACAATGTGGTTCTTCATAGTTGAGGCGTTATGGCCCCTAATTGGTTACAAGTCAATTAATGAAAGGGTAAAGTGGTTGTAACAAGAAATTCAAGAAGCCCTAAGAATAAGGAAATAGGTTACCTAGCAAAAGTATAAATACACCTCAAAGAGTCTCTCATAAGTACATTCACATACACATTCATTGAATATCTATCTTGTGAGCAAGTGATATTTTGGCTAGTTTGTGACGGTGAAATCTGAGGTAGCAACAAGAGAGAAGTGTGGGAGTTTCAGGATTATAGAGGAGAGTTAGGGTTTTCTGTAAAAACCCTAATTGGTTTATCCCCGCGGGTCAGACAACTAGTGTCTTGCAAGGTATCCCCACAGGTTGCCTAGGGTATGTCACACAAGGCCCCACATGACAGGGAGTCTTAGTCTTGCGGGGCTAAGGAAAATTTGGTACATGTGTTGGTACCAGGATGTTGAAGGCTGTGGAAGAGTTATATGTCAGTATTACAATACATCAGGTCAGCTATAGGTTACATGTATGTTCATGTGTTAGTTTTGAGGCTTATGCTTTGTTATGGTATGATACATACTTGATGCATGTCATGGTGGTGATGGTGCATGGTACATCTTGGGCATGATATGATACATTGTTAGTAGTACACTCTTGGTTGTTTGGTATCTGGTTTGACTACATGTTGATGATGCTATGGTACAAGCTTGAGGTTTGTTCTTGGTATACTCTTGAAGCATTGGCACATGGTGTATGGTTGTTATGTTAGAGGCCTATCATTGATATTGATACATTGTTGAGGAATACACTTGGTATATTGCAACATATGTATGATATACATCTCTTGGTGATGTTGGTACTTGGTTGAGGTACACCATTGATAACACTTGCTTGGTGTATCCTATGGTATATGGTGTATGGCATGATTGAGTAATATGGTATATGGTTGAGATACATTGTTGGTACATGGCATGGTACAAGTTTTGATGTACATTGTTGATGTACATGGTGGATGGTTGAGGTACATGGTACAAGTGTTGGTGCATGGTTGATGCACTTGATGTGGTACAGATGTTGGTGCATGGTTGATGCACTTGTTGTGGTACACAGTTGATGCTTGGTATGGTACAAGTTGATGGTTTGATACATGGTTGAGACACATATCTTGAACTTATGGTATGTTGGTGATCTTGGTACAATATTGGTAGAGGCATGTGTTGGTGATGTTGGACATGCCGTTGAGAGGTTTCCTTGGTATATGATCCATGTGAGAGGATCTAGTTGAGTATCGGTGACAGTGACAGGTTGGACAAGTTGATCAGTGATAGGTTGATGTGACATGTTGACAGTGATAGGTCGATGTGACAGGTTGGATACATTGACAGGTTGACAATGACAGGTTGGATATAGTGACAGGTTGATAGGTTACAGGTTGATGTGACAATGGCAGTGACAGTGACAGTGGCAATGATTGTGGTAGTAATAGTTTGGTCTACACCTATATTTCAGGGCAGCAGGACGGGGCAAGGAAAGGGGGTTGTAGCCTCCTTCTGGTTGGTGCCGGAGAAGATAGGAAGTTGTAGCTTCCTTTAGGTTGGAGTCTGAGAATCATGGGGTTGTAGCCTCTGTTTCGTTGGAGCCAGAGAATTTAGGGAGTTGTAGCTTCCTTTGGGTTGGAGCCTGTAAATAGGGGGCCATAGCCTCATTCCAGTTGTAGCTGGAGAATAAGAAAACATTATGCGGTTTTCTCCCATTTGGGTTTCCACGTAAACTCGGGTGTAATGTGTATTTGATGTAATGTTGTTGATGTGATGTTGCTTATGTTTATATGCTCATGATATTTTGAATGCAATCATAGATGACACGTTGATGATAGATTTCTAATACGATTGAAGTTTATATATTGTGGTTAAAAGTGGTAAAAGTGTTAATATTGATTCACCCCCCTCTCTCAGTGTTCCAACATACGTACCCATAACTTAAATAGTTCAATCTATTTTATTTGTCATTTTATTTGTATCTTAAGATCAAATGGACAATTAATACTCAATGTATTAAAAAATCACCATAGCTTCTCAATTGTTGGTCATTTAGTGGCAAAGAATCGTGTCAAAGAAAAATCATCATGGTTCATCAGTTGTTGGTCATTAATTGGCAAAGAATCATGTCAAAGAAAAACCTTTATGGTTCATCAGTGGATGGTCATTTACTATCAATCATATCATGTCAAAGAAAAATGGACTTGACATCAAGAGACTTAAGAATTAGTAACTCATTATACTTAAACAACAATAAAGTAATTTAAAGGTCATGTCTTAGCCACACACCAAATTGGCACGTGAGATCCCATTGTTTGTGGCACAAAAAACCCCCTTTGTGTAATGATTTGACTACTTAGTCTATGGAGATGTAAATACCCTACCCCCTCTATATTCAAACCTGTGACCCCCACGAAGGAAACAAAAAGTAAATATCTATTTGAAATAAATATAACTCTCTTAGGTCCATCCAAATCCTAAAAGTGTGGAGATTTATTAGGTGAAATAAAATCAAATTCTTAAAAGTGTAAATCTCACCTATTTTTACCAATAAAACTTTAAATACATTGAAATTTACACTTTAAAGGAAATGATCCATCTTAACACTTCACAAATTATACATTAAAATATATCCAAGCTAATTACAATAGTTTATACAATTTAGTTAAAATTAATTTAACTGCAATACTTATTTAAGGGTGGTATATACCTACAATACAATATCAATATGGTGGTCTTAATTAAGATCTGCATACATTTTTAGAGTTTATTAGTATATAATTAAAAAAAAAGTTATGAAAAAAATTAGAATTTGTTTGTAAATTAATTAGAGTTGACTAAAGAATAATTAAAGTTTAGTTGGTGTTTTTTTAATTAAGATCTGCATACATTTTTAGAGTTTATTAGTATATAATTAAAAAAAAAATTATGAAAAAATTAGAATTTGTCTGTAAATTAATTAGAGATGACTAAAGAATAATTAAAGTTTAGTTGGTGTTTTTTTATCACATAATGATCAATGCATCTTTTCTATCGGAACGCACTGTAATTTTTAGTGGACAAATTAGTCGAATAATAGAGTGCTTTCATGTTGCCTAGATAGACTACTAATGGGGCAATACATGCACCAAAAAACACAATGACCAAGCGCACTCATAACGGTGCGTGAATAGATTTTGAGTTGTTCTAGATGCACAATATATTATTATGTGCTTTTTTATGTGCAAATATTAGTGGTGCATTGGGCATTCTCATTTTAGAAATACCAGTGTGTTTATTGGTGCACAAAAGCACCAAATTATAATTAAAGATTTAATGAATTGTATCTTATATTTTATGAATAAATTAGTATTATATTTTAATTGTTTTAATAAAGCTTTTATGTCAATCAAGCACCATGGGTGAATAATTTAATGATGTGATAGTGGGAGGTACACAAAAGGGGTGGAGAGATTCTTAAGCCCTAGTACAGAGGCCATACATTCCATATTGATGGGTGTTGGCCTCCTCAAGTATTATGAGGAGACTACATCTCTCAAGAGAAAGTAATGATTTTTTGATGCAAGCATTGTGATAAGGTTTCCATGCATTTGAGTTTAGTTTAGACATGTGTTTCAGTGCTATTGAGGAGGGTATTTATTTATATATTAGGTTATTTAGGAGAGGAAAGATGCTCTTTATTTCCCTTAGTTGCATTGTGTTGTTCCTCCATAGAGCTAAATGACATACATATTAAATTATGGCATTTCTTTGGTGTCTATTAACAAGGACTTAAAGTTCATCTAGGGACAACTAAAGATTTAAATATTCATGCACAAGGATGTATAAGTTGTTTATCTTATCCTTGGTGCATTATCCCACATTATTGGTGATGGGAAATGCATCACTATCACTCTTCTACCTTGCATGGACATGATTATGTACCACAATACCCTATACATGTGGACTCATTTTTTTCTTAAATGTTGTTTTCATGCTTTAGGTCTTGTTGGGTTCTCTAGCACTGAAGGAGGATATTATTCCTATGCACCAAAGTAATTTTATGTATTTATTGAGAGGTTTCCAACAACTTGCCCTAGATTCAACCACCTCCCTATATTTCCATTAACCACCACATGCATGCATATGTGGGGTATGATTTTTCCCAAAAATGGGAAATCAATCATACCGTGTTAGCTAATGAATGATACTATGCTCAAGTTGTTGAGTATTGAGGAGGATCACATCCTCAACCTTGTGCATCTTTCCTATGTAGAGATGAATTGGAGGGTGGATAACCTCCCATTTCATGAGATGAGAGGGGTAATATGAATGATATTTGTGATGTGTTGAATGGATTTGGCATAAGACCAATAGGAGTGAGAGACGCCATTCGATGACCTAAGCATTAATGTATCCTTAAGTGCCTACCTGGAGACATGACATAGTTGTTTTATCATATACTTGGGATACTTGATGCATCACTACTACATTTGGGGTAAAAAACCAACATTTATGTGGTAATTTCAACAAAAAACCATTTGTATCGTTTTTTGCCTCAAATTTCGTGTAACTCTAAAAAATGTAATAATGTTGATATATCGATGCCTACAAATGTTGTATAATCATGATGTGCTTTGTGATTTGACTTTATTAGTGACACATGTCGTTATTAGAATGCTTTCCAAAGGCATCAATATATTCATGTATAAGTGTCATTCTATCCATGTCTAAATGTTGATTTAGTGATGTATAGATGTTGATTCAATAATATCCACGTTGAAATAAGAGAAAATACCTACTTGGGGTCTGCTTCTCAAGTAAAGGTCGATAAAATGACATTTTCTTGTAGATGAAAATAACATAATTAGTGTGACATTATGGATAAGAGAATGAGGATGATGTTCAAGATCACTCTGGTAAACCTATGTAACCTAACCCAACCTACCCAAATAAGCTACCCCTTTATAATGAAACCAACATGTATAAAATATAATCAATCTTCTCATGATATTGCTCACATGATTAGTATTTGAACGTTAGGGTTTGTTGGTTTGTTCATTTGAGGTGCACTAGGTCCGTTTATTGGTTTGTTCATTTGAGGTGCACTAGGTCCGTTTGTTGGTTTGTTCATTTGAGGTGCATTAGGTCTGTTTGTGGGTTTTCTCCATTCAATCCCCTCCTTATCTTGTTGATCTAACTAGTTGAATGAGTAAAAACATCAGTGTTGATGTTCTTGTTGAAAAAATGGCATCTACCATGATTCTTACAACCATAGGAATACTCCTAACGGAGATAAGATGCAATGTGTTTGGTGATATTTGCAAACATTTGACACATGGTCATTATCTAAATATATGTCAATTTGTGAAGCAAACATGAATGGATTTTCACCATATTTTTATTATGCAGAAATGCCTCATTTTGATCTTTGTGTTAATTCATCCCAGCTCCTCATCGTCATCATCAACCATGGTCGATGAGAAATCAATACAAGAATAATTCCAGACATGCTTTTGAATGTCAAAATCAAAAATACATTCATTATTGAAAGATATGTCAAGTCCACTAATGAAATTCTAAAATGCCTCCTTAACACTTATTTTCCATGCAACATTTGGTAAAGCATGCTTAGAAAAAAAATTCCCATGGCTAAGCATATCACAGCTACCCCATGGCATTATTCTAGCTTGACTCTCCAAACCAAAAACATTGCTTTGTTGAATACAACTCAATCATCATGTTCCATCAGTACAATACTAAGTCATGACACATCCATTATTGTCAGACCCATCCCAACCAATGATCACAAAATAATTAGTTTAGATTTTGAACATTATAATATTATGGAGCTTGACTTGGAATATGAAGAATATTGGCCACCCATATGTCCTTGAAGGGAAGTTGATTATATGTGTTTCAATGATGATTTTTAGGAATAGAATGAATTTACCTTTTATAAAAATGCATTATAGGCTAGGTAGACATTGCCCATACTTGCGGGACATGTTACCACATATATTGCATGGGGTTCTACATGTGGTTCTTGATCACATGAGTCAGATTTTGGCAGGTTGATATCTTGATCTTAGCCTTCAAAAGGTCGGGATGTTGGTGGAGACAACTTGTAGCATGGGGTGAGGAGTGGCTTATGTGGTGGATCATCATGGTTTAGCTCTTCAGGGTGGCATATCGTGGTTGATGGAGCTTCAGGGTTTAGAAGTTTGTGGTTATGATGCTTTGGTTGATGATTATGAGATGCTTCTTGGCCCTATGGTATATCATTAATGGATGTTGTTATGGTTAACCTTAGACTCCTTTTATTATGACTGTGGTTTATGATGGGTTGTGCTAGAGATATCCACTTCTATTTTCACGATACAAAACACTAAGTGATCATATCCCTATGAACCTCTTCCTTTTTTATCCTATAAACCTCCACTTTATACCATGGTATCATCCTACCCATACTTCACTCCACCTTGTGATAGGAAATGGCTCACATGTTAAGACACATAAAATATATTTTAATGAAGTTCATTCGATGGGGTTTACTTGCTTTAGAATGTTTGAATCCATTCCCATATATGTATTATGGAGTCGTCCCCTTCAAACCCTTAATTTCCAACCATACTCTTTGATTTTCCCCATGTTCATAAAGGGGCACACGTGTTTTTTTTAACCATGGGGAAATCGGTAACACGTCAGGATTCCCTGGGCCAGGGCCAGGTTCAAATCCGTCAGCTGCCACTATAAACCCAAGAGTATATCCAATAGCTCACAAGCCAGATATACCAATAACTTGTGACTCAACAAGAGTCGAGATGTCCTGGGGGGGTCGCCTACCCTTTGAGCCTTATCAAAACGGGCCTAAGTCTCGATGGGGTTTGATACTTGGTGGGCTAGGTGAAAATCATTGTCCCCCACCAATAGGCCCCAAGTCCTTGACATAAGGGGCACACATGTTGAGAAAGCATATACTATTATATGTAGGGTGATTAAGTCATGTTAATTACAAAGGGGTCCCTCTCACATGAAGTCGTGGGACTTCATGTCCACCTTTTCACATGTTCGATGGGTTCGATTTACTTTGGAGCCTCCTTGCTACATGCTAACCGATACACTACAATGTCGTGGGTCCTCAAGTGGTAATACAAGTGGCCATATAATTTCACATGCTAGGAATGGAGCCGCACCCATTGAGCGACTCTTCCTCATGGCTCATTCTATTCCATTGACTATTCAAATGTATTGGGCCTCATTCTTTTTTGAGGTAACATTAAATCTCTTTGTACTGCATAAGGTTCATACCCAGGGAGTATCATGAAGTTCACTTATCAAAGTCAATTGATCACATTGAGGAGTTATACATTTTTAGTAACTTCTAGAATACAAGGAATATTATTTTTTATTGTAAAGGGTTGATCTAGAAACTTTGTATTTAAAGAGAAGTTCCTTCACTTCTTAGGCATGGCTGGATTTGGGAGAACTTTCTCCCTTCGAGCTTAATGCAATATTTTTGGATGTGTTTGGAGGAGCTACACGACTATCTTGTGGGTGAGGTTGTCTTTCACATTCTTATTGCTGTTTCTATTTTGTTGGAATGGTTTTTGGCATATGCTCAAGGAGTAAGAACTTGGTATACTCCTTTTATTTTCATTTTAGGTTGTCAGTGGAATTGTGTTCATGATTGTATTTCATTTTCTATTTGTGGATGAATAGACATCAACATAGTTCCTAATAGTTGTAACCTCCTTCAGTGTTGGATGTTGTCTACATATGCGACTTCCTTAGCCATATCTATGTAATTAAGGGCAGAAAGGAAGGAGTTCATGCAGCTTGTAATTTTCAATCTCGTGATCATATTTCCATGTCTAGGATTGCCTCTCGTTTGATGCCTTGTTTGACTCCATTGCCCAATGATAAGGCACTATTTTCCAGTCCACCATCCACCTTTTTATTTCTGCAACTTTTCAAATTTGTTTTGTTGGAAATAACTCTTCACATCACCTTGCACTTCATAGTTTTAGTCTCCAATGATCTTATTTAGGGAAGCCTCCCTTGAGTCGGAGGAGATTTGGTGAGGTGGTAGTGGTCAACCTCCTAGTTACGCAAATCTATCATCTAGGTGCTTGCCAATTTTACATTTTGACGATGACAGATTTAGCAATAACGAGGCCCTCAAAGAAACGTTTTATACATTTTTATTTTTTTTTAGATGCACTTACATGCAATAATGATTCAGAAACATTATGATTGGTGTGTACCTCCTATATCAAAATGTTGAAAATCTCATTTTCACAAAATGTATTAGAGTGTTCATTAAAATTTAAGTTCATGAATCCATTTATTTTGAGATACTTAATCCCAAATCTAGTGGTGTCAATAAGAAGTTGGTATATTTGATTGGGAGATTAGGGATTTTCTCTACCATTTATCACTTAGAGTAGGCGCCAAGCAATGTGGGATAATCCCAACATAAATCTACTAGAAATTTGGCAAGGTCCAAGAAGCTAGAGATGCCTTCACTTCACATTTACCTGAGAATCCTTAGTGACATGTCCCAAGAGTTAACTATGTGTCTAATACCCAACCTCAACATTAGTTTCAGTATATGTAGTATGAGTGTGTTTAATGTATTAGCTTTTAGGTTACTTCGAAAGTGTTTACACCATGTTTAGGAGTACTTCATGAGATTTGGGATACATGGTGTATATTCAACCTCTAGATGGTACATGATGGATTTGTACATTGGAGATGGATTACTAAGTGGTTGCTTCACCTCAATTGGGTTCTTTCTTGGCATTCTTCCCTAGGATGTTTGAGTTCTCTTGATAGCTTGGGTGACATACTTCAAGACGTCTGCATGGAAAGGATCACTTGCTTGGAGAATGTCTTGCTTAGGAGGATAATTGTTGTGCATCTTAGAGGAGGGAATCATGTCCTAGACAACACGGGGTAGCTTGGATTCCTATAAGGAGTTTTGAAGTTGGCTCGAGAATGCTTGGCTTGCAACAATGTTCATGCAAGGGGAGCGGACCTAGAGGAGTACATGGCTTAGGAGGATTGTTTGGATCCTTTAGAGGCATGTAGGAGGAGCGTTGGATGCACCTCGTTGATCTGGATTGGATCATTAGATTGTTTGTCATCTATCTCGATGCTTTCAGAGTGGAAAAAATTGAAGGAATCAACTTGCAGGGTCACTTTAGTGGCAGGTCCCAGTTTGGAAAATTGGGGTCTGGAACCTTCCAGAGCCATTTTGAGACGTTAAATGACGTTTTGGAGGGTTTTGGCGTCCAAAAATAGGCACATACCCTTAACGGTGTTCTACACTTCGAGACCTTTCCAACGGTGCAAATTGTGCGTCAATCAGAGTTCTTATGCAAAATTTATACCTACCACAAGTTGACCTATCGTGTTGACCACCATGGTACAATAGGATGCCATGTCAACCCCATTACTCATGCATATGGGGCTAGCCATGTGAGGAATTTAAAAAATATTCTAGAAGGTTCAAAAACCTACCAAATTGAGGGTTGAGGAAGTCAAAAACCTACCCATATATGGCTATTGGGCTATTTGTTAAATACCAGGCGACTAGGAGGAAAAGGGGTTCCATTATTTTGATTGTATCTTGTTCCATAGCTGAGCAAAACATCTAAGAGTGGTATTATTTGAGCATAACAGAGAAGGATAGATTTTGTAGCAATCATACAGGCCACATGTCAAAGGCAACTCCATAGAGAGTGCGTCTTTCTTTTTACTTACATAATTTCTATACGAGAGAAAAGAGAGCAGAGCAACCTCACCTTCTAGTTGGGTTTTCTCCCGTATTGAGTTTCCCGGGTCATATCTTGTGTTTATTTGTGGATGGTGTGTGTATTTATTTTTGTTCTCTATTTTTCACATTTGAACTATTTCATATGTTTTTTAAGAAGAAAACCAGTAATCAAGAGTCTAAGATCTAAAGGAAAAATAACCTTAATAGTAAAGATTTCATTTATTTATCAGATTTGTTGTGATGAATTATTCCAGTGGAGTATCCACAACAGTTTACAGATCATATTGGTATCAGAGCAGGTTTTTCTTTTGGGTATTTGTGGGAAGTTGCAGGATCTAGGAATCAACTTAAAGAGAAGTCGTAGAAACCCTACCCATGGCGGACAAGTATGTTCATAATAACCCTCGAGATCCAACAAAAGAGAGATTTGAGAGGTTGAAAGCTCAATTCGCTGACATTGGACGCAATACGAACCTCCTCATGGGGACTCTAGAAAGAAAGCTCGGACCATTTGGATATGATGGAGGCTCTAACTTAGAGATCGGATCGGAGGGGAAATTAGGAGATTGAGAAGACTAGAGAAAGGAGTCATAGAAATAATTCGAGAAAGAGCAGTCGAGTTTGAGTGTTGTTAACCCTTCACAGTCCCTATTCAAGATGGAAGTGAAAGTGGACTTAAAGCCATACCAAGTTGAGATCAATGCATTAAAACTAAATCATTGGTTGCAACAACTAGAAGTTTATTTTAGCCTTCACCATATAGATGAAGGGAAAAAGATTTCATTTTATAGATTGAAGTTAGAGGGTCATGCTTTAACCTGGTGGAAAAGCCACACATAAACACTTAGGCTAGAGGGTGGTCCATTAGTAACTAGGTGGGAGGACTTCATAACCCTCATCAAATCCCAATTCTACCCTATTGAGTATGTAGAGGACCAATGGATCCGACGGCACTACTTCAGGTAGAGGCAGGGGCATATTGTATAAGAGTACACCACTGAGTTTAGAAAGATGGCCATCATGTTGGGTATCTCTCCCAAAAGCCCAGATGTACTCCTCGAGTATCTAGAGGGTTTACATAGTCATCTACGAAAGCAACTGGTGCTCTTCAATCCAAGGAAAGTGGATGAGGCATGTGTACAAGCACAATACCTTGAAAACATAGGCCAAAAGAAGGGGCAACGAAGTGGTTTGAAGTAGAAAGAGCACCAAGAAAATTCTGAGGGGAAGAAGAAATGGAAAGGGGGAAAAGATAAGAAGACAACATCCACTACACATCACCTAAGGGTTATTTGCAACTAAGGGTTATTTGTCATGACTAATGTTATTTAAAGAGGTCCCCACCCCCTCCATTTCACCCACCCTGGTAATTAATGGTAATATTGAAAGTGACATTCTCCTTTATCTTTCATTTTCATCATTTTACTTAAATTTTCATCATTACCATTAATTGTTTCAGGATGTTTGAGAGTGGTTCCAACCTCATTAGACTTCATATGGAGAAATTAGAATTTTAGGTCCCATTCAAAATTCAACAGACTTAACGATTTTCAGGATTTCAAGATTGGCAGGATTGCAATGTTTCCATTGGATTCTATCATGTGTGAGGGTATGTAACTGAGATTTAATCAAGGGCACCAAGCCTTTTATGTACCTCGATGTTGGTGGCATTGATTGTTGAACTCTTCTGTCACCACCCTAGTAAAAATGTACCCTTCATTCAAGTATAAATTCTTATGTTGAACTCTTCTCTTTGTCATCGTGTCAAGTGACTTAGTGGTGTATATGTACACCAACCTTTGTCTTATATGCAGGTAGGCAAAGAGAAGAGTGGTTGAAGGGAAAGACAAAGAAGTGGGATGTGTTTCCTGATGATATGGGTTTGGACAATAGTGTTGAGTTGGGAATGTCATCATTTATGTTAGTAACTTAGTAACTTAGTAGTTATTAAGTTAGTACTAGTTGTATGAATGAATTTGTATCATCATGATGTAAATGTTTACAGTTTAATTATTTCGTTTTTGTATGTGTAATTCATAATATATATATATATATATCGTGTCCTGTTTTCGGGGGTTGTCGTGCTTGTGTTTGATACTCGTATTTTCATGTCTCATGTCCTCGTGTCAGGTGATTTAGGTCCCAACTTGTGTAGATGCCTCAGGTTGCTCCTATGTGTTGGGTGGTGACAACATATCCACCAATGGTTACAACTCATTTCTTCTTCCTCAAACGTGGTTGTGATTTCCCACGTTTGATTTCCCAAGTGATTGACGTTTCATATCCCTGTAAATGCTTTTGAAATCTCTTATTTAAATATGGAAGCCCGTGAGGTGCTCCATGAGACATGTGTATTCATTTCTCCATTTGGTTGAGCAATAAAGAGAATACCATTGTCCCCCATCTCTCTGTTGTTGCGTGTGTGTTTGTTTTTATCTTTCTTTGTCCATTCACTTTGATTTGTAGGCCTTGTTACCCTCCATGCCTAGGGGTAACTGAAGGAGATCGTGTCTCGAGGCCCGCAATGTAGAACATGATCTACACCACGATGATGATGATCAACATGTCCACAAATGGTAGCCCATTGCCCCCCCTGATTTGCCTCCCAATTGCATCAACCAAGGCTCATCACATTCAAGCAACCCAACATATGGGGCATGGTAAGCGAGTGTCACCAGTGTCACCATGAGGTATGGTTAGTCCTTTTCCCATGCAAGGTGTTATGTTTAATTTATTTGGCATATGGAGAAGGATCATCGGTTGAAGTTGGATAATGGATCACTTGCTTGAGAAATTGTCTCGGTTGCCTTGTTTCACCTTGGTGGTCAGCTTTTGTGCTCTAGTCTCGTGTTGTCCCTGCCCAGGGAAAAGGGGTAATAATGGGGGGGCCTCCCAAGTGTAACATTCCGCTCCCGACCAATACTTAACATTTTTCATCATAAAAAATTTCATGTATTCTAAACTTCGGCTATGGCCCATGCCCTCATGAGAAAGGGGCTGACGGCCAAGAGGTAGATTGCAACGACTATAAAAGAACAAGAAAATGATGTTAAAAAGAAAGTGAACATAGCAAATTAGGACCACCAAAATCCGTTCGAACTTGAGCTCTACTCATTCAATGCTCACCTCAGTTCCAAAAAAGTAATGCTAAATCTTACAAACCCACAAAGGGGGACCCTCAAAGCAAATTATAAATGAAAGTAGGGATTGGAAAGATGGCTAATGAAGGGGTTTGGAAAAAGGTGGAACGCAAATATTGGGTAACTCAAGAGCAAGCGCACCCTAAAAAAAACACTCATAGAGATGGACACCATAAGCCATGAAGGAAGCCTTAAACCATAACATCTTCACACTTACTCTTGATGGGTTTTTACTTTCCCTTGTCACTCTCGGGACCTATCCCTCTACCTGGGTTATTTATTTCATGTCTAAGTGGCACACCTAATAGGGATGGATGAATTAGGCCCTCCCATACTTAAACTTGGTAACCCTTACAAGGTATTGGGCTTGGGTGATACTTGAAGGGGATACTAGGGTGAATTGTTTACATGGCTTGTATTTTAGGCACCAACTTACTTTGCATGATTTAAGGACTAACGTGTATTATGAACATTGGTTTACTTTGTCTTATATTCTGCTTTGTTTTGAATGGCTCTAGCATGGTTCTTTGAGGGACATCTTGGGTTATGATTGGTATGTTGTGCCTTATTGCAGGTCTTTGTCACATGTGATGGAGAGAAATGAGTCATTCGGTGATCCAGGTGGATATCGGTGGCCACCCACCTTTTCTGACTAGCTCAAAACGGTTTTCTGGCAATTTTGGCAATTTACTATTTTTAGCAGGTTTTAACTTCTGGAGCCATTTTGAGGGACTAAATGAAGGTTTTTTTAGATCTAGGTTTTCAATGATGGCTAAAGGTATGATTGAGCCCCCAAAATGAATCTCTTCGATGATACCTTTCCAACGAGCTATCATATGCCTAAACCGAAGATCGTATGCAAAAGTTACGACCCCAGGAAGTTGATGTACTAACTTACCTAAATGGGGCCCACATGACTTTTGGTGCTTCATCTCCTAGGGTTAGGTTTTTGGATGTCTAGGGTTTTTGACATTTCTGTTTATTGTAAAAATGCCTTCAGAGCCTCATTGTAATGATCTTCTTGTGAATGCGAGTAGCCGTCACATCTATTTTCAAAGAGAAGCTGCCACCATTCTAGCAAGTCTTTCACTCTGTATTTTTACAGTCTCTGCACATTTCTTTCATTAATAGAAATCGTGTATTACTGTATCTCTGTGTTTATGGTTGCATCTCTGATATATTTCTTTTATATTATTGAATATCTGCGATATATCTGTTCATTTCTTTATTATATCTCCGATCTCATTTCGTGCCGAAAATAATCTGGATCAGTGGTATCAGAGCAAGCTGCTCTTGATTGTTTTTCGCAGTGCATGTCCCCGACAAGGTCCGAGTATAGCAAGTTGGGTCTCGAACTTGTCTCTCTTGAAGACAATCACTCTCGCACACCCAAGAAACCCTCAATGGCGGAAGAAAAGAAAAATGACGGAGCATCAGGCGCATCTTCATCAAGCAACCACTTTGGAGCACCTCGCCTTTCAAGGTACAAGTTAATTTTGATATTCCTGTATTTGAAGGACAGATAGATGCAGAAGGCCTAGACAAATGGTTAAATCTGCAAGAAGGTTATTTCTCTGTTCACAAATTTTCCGACAAAGAAAATATCACCTTCGCACTCTTTAAAGCTCTCTCCCATGTCAAACATTAGTGGGAAACCTATTGGGAGCAGAGTTCCATAAAAGAGTCTGAAATATATGGGGCCGATCCCACTTGGAATTTTTTTGTGGATGTGGTAAAGGAACAATATTACCCTATTGGCAACTATGAGGACCAATACATGAAATGGACCACACTGTGGCAAGAGAGGGGCCAAGTAGTTCCAGAGTTCACCAATACCTTCCATACCTTGCACACCAAGATGGGTATCAAAGACTCCGAGCGACATTTGGTTCTGAAATACCGTGGGGCTCTACATAGATACATCCAGACTGAAATGGATTTTCTGGACATCTCATCACTCGGTGCTACTTATCGATATGCTGTTAAAATTGAGTAGAAATTTAAGCACCGGAACAAACAGGAATTCGGGTCTGCAAATCCGCAACAACCAAAGTATGACAAAGACGGCCCTAACAAACAGTCTTCCGAAAACTGGTCCAAGACACAGGAAAAGAAGGGTCACGGGAAGACAAAGAAGGACACCGGAAAATGGTGTGATTTCCACAAAATCCCCTGGCACAACACCGATGAATGTCGCTCAAAATAGTCATTGGTGGCCGAGATCAAAGACAAGGAGCCGAACCCTGATTCAGAATCAGATTCTGAAAATACTGGTAAAGGACAAATCATTGACGCAGACCCCACTGCTATTGTCGTGACCGCAACAATTCAACCAGAAGAACCAACAGATCTTGAAGAGGGGGAGCGCCTTTTTCATTCACAGATGTGGATGAAGGGGACCCCATTGCATTTTATTGTCAATAGAAGAAGCCAGAAAAACCTCATCTCAGCAGAGGTCGTCAAACAGTTGGGATTGTCGACAACACCACACCCGTAGCCATACAACATCGGGTGGCTTCAGCAAGGATGAGATCTCTGTGTCAGCCAACAGTGTTGATTGTCATATGGCTTCCAACCCTTCAAGGATGAGGTATTATGTGATGTTACCCCACTGGATGTCTGTGATGTTCTCTTGGGCCAACCATATATGTGGAGATGCCATGTTGTTTATGAGTCTCGACCCCGTAGTGTCATTGTTACTTTGGGGGGTCATCTCTACAGAATACCAGAGGTATTTCCAACTATTGTTCCACCTAAAAAGTGTCGCAAGGTAGTATCTCATACTGCAAGATTCAGCTTCTTCACAATCTGTTCAAAAGGGGAACAAAAGGACACTGCAACCACTACAGCCTCGCCCCCTGCACCTTCTATCCAACAGAAGTAGGTCGACAAGGTTGCAGCAAAGCGCAAAGATTCCTTCTACACACCTTCCTCTCATGTAGCTCGACTTGTTGAACAACCTCAGCTTCAACAGGTTCATGACAGACTTCCACAAACTAAGCAACGCGACCTCTCCAGCAATACAAATAGCTCACCAAGATGCAGATCCAGCAAATGCTTTTCCCTCTTCCCCGGGAACTCAACGCAATGGAGACCATTGCTTCCTAAGGAGGGAGGATTGATCCAGGTGGATATCAGTGGCCACCCACCTTTTCTGACTGGCTCAAAATGGTTTTTTGGCAATTTTGGCAATTTACTATTTTTAGCAGGTTTTAACTTCTGGGGCCATTTTGAGGGCCTAAATGAATGTTTTTCAGGATCGAGGTTCTCAATGATAGCCAAAGGCATGATTGAGCCCCCAAAATGAATCTCCTCGATGATACCTTTCCAACGAGCTATCATACACCTAAAATGAAGATCGTATGCAAAAGTTACGACCCCAGGAAGTTGATGTACTAACTTACCCAAACGGGGCCCACATGACTTTTGACACTTCATCTCCTAGGGTTAGGTTTTTGGATGTCTAGGGTTTTTGACATTCCTGTTTATTGTAAAAAGGCCTTCAGAGCCTCATTGTAATGATTTTCTTGCGAATGCAAGTAGCTTTCACATCTCTTCTCAGAGATAAGTTGCCACCATTCTCGCGAGTCTTTCACTCTGTATTTTTACAGTCTCTGTACATTTCTTTCATTAATAAAAATCGTGTATTACTGTATCTCTGTGTTTATGGTTGCATCTCTGATATATTTATGTTATATTATTGAATATCTGCGATATCTCTGTGCATTTCTTTATTATATCTTCGATCTCATTTCGTGTCGAAAATAATCTGGATCATTCGGTGACTCAACACCTTCAAATAGTGGCCCTCACATCCTTGAAACCTTGGATGATGGACATATGGGCTTGGTTTGAGTAGTTTTGGTCAATATGCCACATACATGGGTTGAGAAGCCCACATGTTTGGTAGATCACCTGGAGCCTTTGTGCACGGAAGATGGAGGAAATTTCCTTTTGAGGCACTTTGACAACACTTGAGGATGATATTACACCCCTCTTGCAATTGGATGTGGCCTTTGGAGGCTTGTGACATCACCCTCTAGCCTTGACGTCATCCTTTGTGGCTAGGGTTTGATGGGTTGCATTGTTCCAGAGATGATTGGATATGGTTTGGGCTAAGGAAACACCTTGCCTCACACTCTAATGCATTAGGGGATGACACATGGCCTTTGGAGGCCCAACGATTCACTCCTTGAGCCTTGACGACTCACACTTGAGCATGATGTCACCTTTCTAGCATATGACGTCACCCTTTTAGGGTTTTATTTCATGTATTTTTCATTTTCGACATATTGTAGAGGCAAATTAAGGGGTCAACCCTCTTCTATTTTGTATTTGACAAAGTTATGTGGACAAATTGGTTTAGGGTGGCCTCATATAAATAAGCCACCCTCACATTTCATTTTTCGCCATCACAACTCACTTGAGAGACATTACATCTGAAATTTTCGCCTTATTGGGCTATCTAGCTCTTCTACCTTATGCACTATGTTTGGAAGGTCAAGTTGTGGATGCTCTTGCTGATTTTTGGATAGAATTTTTGTAATTAGGGTTTTATCTCATGGTGTCTTGGTGAAGTAAGTAAAATTTCTGCAATTTTGTCTTTGTGCTATTAATGTTTCATGGTAATTTTACTTTTTCATGATAGACGTCTTGCTTGATCCTAAGAGAGGAGCATAAGTGCTTCCTCTTCTCACAAGGTTATTTTTGTCCAAAATTTGTCAATAAATCTTTGCTAGGGTTAAGATTCCTAAAACCCTAAAGTGATAGCACTTTATGATTTTGGCCCTAGATTTCTTGATTTTGACCTAGTTGAAGTTACAAGAAGGGTTAAAAGGTTTCTAGGGCCCAAAAGTGCTTGCACCCTAGAAATCCTTCTCCTCAAGATTCAACCTCTAAGGCCCTAATGTGATAACACCTTAGAGATTGAATCCTACCTCTTGGTTGCTACTAGATCAAGCTCCAAGTTTAGTTGCATTTGTTGTTGTAAAGACTCCATAGACCTAAGGCATTGGTTACATAGATCTCTTGTGGTGAAATTGATAAACAAACACTCTCTTTCAACTCCCTTAATCTCTCTACTAACTTTACCAACACTAACACTTGCAAACTTGATAGTAAACTTGTTACTTACAAAAATTTGTTATATCCACCTGATAACTCTTTAATTTGTTGCATACACTCATCCATTGGTGGTCAAACTCATTCAGAAATTGCATCTAACAATTAGATATTGTTCTAGTGGATTTGTGCTAAGTTTCCCTTGTCAATTGTTGCATTTTTTATCAACATTTGTTGTTGTTGTTATAACTTATTTACTATTGTTGTACTATTGTCCATTGTTACAAATTCATAACAGTCATAGCAAATTTTCATGTCCAATGTATTTAAGAGGCATTTATTTCTTGTTTGAACTTGGAAATAATCATATACATGCTATAAAGTGTTCTTGTTCTAGGTAGGTACTCAAACAACTTTATACCTCTTATATTTCCTTGACATAGACCTTTTACTCGATGATCAAGAGGGGGGGCAGTAGGCTTGGCTACTATACTTGTTATTTTGATCCCTTGAGTTCACCAGGGAAGCCTTCCTTGTGGTGGACCTCTTCCATCACTAAAACGTGAGAAGTTCTTACTAAGGTGACAGTGGTAGGATCTTCTGTAGTTGAGGGAAGATTGTCATTCATGCGCAGAGAAAGAGAGTCTCTTGCAAAGGAACCGAGGGTTAGACATTCTGTCCCCGAGGAGGAAAAACCCTACGAGTTCGAAAGGTTGTTGGACACTAAGGAGAAAGGTCAGCGAGGCAACATAGTTGGAAACCATTGCAGCGGTTAGATCAATGTTTCCTCTTGGGTATATTGTTTATGGATGCCAAGTTTTATAGTTTGGAGGATGCACATGAAGTATTTGACGGAACGCCTCAACGAGATGATCGTGGACCATTATGATGAGTTATTGGAGAAGGAAGAGTTAGATCAAGCGATGATGGTGGCAAGTCAAGCATGGAAGTGAAATGTTGATGGGATTACTCAAATTCAAAGCAATGGTGAAAGTATTGAATGCAAAGTTCAAGCTGGAGTTATATAAATGGGCATACAACTGTAAGACCTGGTTAGGCATGCGTACCTCAGGTTTTAAATGTCATCGGTAAAGTCTAGATGGCCTAAGTGATAGGGAGGAGCATGCGATATTCTTGAATACCTTGACTTTGAAGTTTGGTCGGTTTTGGTCATGGGAAAAGGGGGGGGGGGGGGGAATAGGTCAATATTCGTGGCTTCGAGCACATGATTTTTTGGTAGCTTTTGGTTTTTTAGAGCCCATGTATTGTATGTAATGAAGAATTAAAATTATCCTAGAGGTGAGAGGTGAAGGCTCACTAGGTCGGATTTGGTCAAGGAAGTGCATCTTTGTTGGTTATGGTGATGGAGTTAAGGGATGCAGATTGTAGGATCCTAATACCCACAAATCATCATTAGTAGAGATGTGTATATGGAACAATTAGGATCTATTCAAGATCACAAAGGGATATTTTTTGGCAAACTTAGGAAATCATTGTATGGCCTGAAGCTCGAGAAGGAAATGGTACAATATGTTTGATTTCTTCATGGTGAGCCAAGTTTCTTGAGAAGTGAGTAGTGTGTTTATGTTGTATTCATTATCTTGGTGACATATGTTATGCTCGCAACAAGCACAAGCATGGTTGAGATCAACAGGTTGGCTCAGTTGGCTAGGATGTTTGATATGAAGGATCTAGGAGCAGCTAAAACAAATCTTGGGCATGGAAATACATAGAGACAAGAAAGATGGTAAGATTTGGTTATCACAACAAAAGTATGTGGAGAAGATACTCAGGAAATTCGGTATGAATAATGTGAAACCAATAAATATCCCTTTGGCTTTCCATTGTAAGCTTTCTTTAGGTTTATGTCCTAAGTAATGAAAAAGAAAAGGGTTGTATGTCTCATGTATCGTATGCTAGTAGGAAGTTTGATGTATGTGTTGAAATGGTCAGATATTTCACATGCAATTGGTGTTGTTAGTGGACACGTGACAAAATTAGGTAAAGAGCATGGAAATAAGTGCTTTGGTATCTGAGAAGCATGAGTATCACCTACAATGATACTCATGCTTTGGTATGGTTGCAGTGATTTAGTTGATTCAGTGGAGGTGGAGTGGTCCATACTGGAGAAAAGTTTGTAGACATGTTCACTTAACTAGTATTGTTAGAGAAGTTGTGGTGGTGTTTGAATTCTCTTGGATTGTATGAAGGTGATGATTGATTCATTGGGCAAGGTATCTAGAAAATTGTTGTCAAGGTGGATATTGTTGGGTGGTGACAACACATCCGTCGACGGTTGCAACTCATTTCTTCTTCCTCAAACGTGGTTGTGATTTCCCACGTTTGATTTCCCAAGCGATTGGTGTTTCATATCCCTATAAATGCTTGTGAAATATCTTGTTTAAATATGGAAGATGATGAGGTGCTCCATGAGACGCCTATATTCATTTCTCCATTTGGTTGAGCAATAAAGAGAATACCATTGTCCCCCATCTCCATGTTATTGCGTGTGTGTTCGTTTTTATCTTTCTCTATTCATTCACTCTGATTTGTAGGTCCAATTCCCAACAATACGATCCATAAACGAGGGACTTATAGCCCACTCACTTCACCAGCATGACCCCTATGCAGAAGAAATTTCATGTATCTATATTCCCCTGGTTGCAAGGCTTGTTATTGGTTGTGAGCAACAAAGAACAAACAACTAGTGACACAATGGCAACAAGGTCAATAGTAGAATGTGTTAATGTTTATGCGATTATTATAGTTCTTTGCATTTCAATAGATAAGAGCATCATAAGAACAAGATCACTGAGAAATACACATTCACAAGAGACACAACATTTATCCTGGGAAACCCTCTAGGGGAAGAAAACCCAGCAACAACTTCCTTATCATAA
>ML787160.1:253238-272123 GCA_009831015.1 Picea engelmannii
GTTGTTAGACGTAAAGCAAGACGAGTCATGCTTCTGACCTCGTTGTTAGACGTAAAGCATGACGTTGTGATTCCTCGCTTCTGACCTAGTTGTTAGACGTAAAGTGAGATAATGATATTCCTTGCTTCTGACCTAGTTGTTAGATGTAAAGCAAGATGTGACTGACACTGAGCTACCAGCTTAACAACTGTGACATTGAGCCAGTGTAGTACTGCCAGCCTAGTGTTGTGATGAGGTATCATTTTTTTACTGATACATATTTGATGCAGATGATGATAACATTCTTTTGAGAATGATGATGCTGCCGATGAAGAAAAATTCCGATGACTCGTAAATATGCTAGCCACTGTTTCAAGATGATATTGATGATACTGTCCTCCTGATGCCACTGATGATGCAAACCTCTCTCGCCTGATGCTGATGAAGAATACCCTTCTTGTTAAGGGGGAGTGTTGAAATTATGTAACTACGAAGAGCATTCTTATTATTATTGTTATTTTATTATTAGGATTAATCCCCATTGTGGATTAGTCATGTTGGTAATTGTATTAGGACCAAATCCCCTTTTGCAGATTGGTCATCGAACAATTGTAATAGACAGAATAAGAAGTTGGCTCCAACAATTATTATTGAAGACCCAAAATTAATTAAAGGTGGGTTTACCCACCTAGAGTGAGAGGTCGGCCCTGCCAGTGAAACCCTCTCACACGTGATAGTCTTGTATATATAGGAGGCTAGCGCCTCACTTTATCACACAACTCACTTGCTCATTCTCTTATGAGGCAAGCTGCAATTACCAGTTGGAGAGAGGGAGAAGAGTGGCGCATCTTTTGGAGAGGACTATCTGTATTGGTTTGAGTTATCTCTTGAACATTTTATTGGCAATTTATGATAAGGAAGTTTTTGCTGGGTTTTCTTCCCCTAGAGGGTTTCCCAGGATAAATGTTGTGTCTCTTGTGAATGTGTATTTATCAGTGATCTTGTTCTTATGATGCTCTTATCTATTGAAATGCAAAGAACTATAATAATGGCATAAACATTAACAACCACCCCGCTTTGATGAGGTTTCTCCGGTAAGACAACAAAACTTGCAATAGGACTAGACAACCCAAGAAATGGGACTACTTCAAGGGTCCCGAATACATCAATAGCGAGTTGGGTCAAAGCTTATGGAACAATGATGGGAGATGGCAACAGAGTGACAATAACAGAGGAGGATATGAAACTAAAGGATGAGAAGAAGATGATGGAGAGACAATAGGCTGAGGAGGGGCTGAGATGAGCGCAAATTTGCATTTAAAGGTTATGGGTCTTGTTGAGACAATAATGCATATCGATTAGACAAGAGGACCAACTTTCCTAGATTTCTTCTAATATGTCATTGCTCAGAGTTTTCGAACGAAGATTGCTAGGAGTGTTGGATTTGCAATCTTTGACAAAATGTCCATATTTGTGGTATGTTTTGTGTGTATAGTGGAGCTTTTGCAAATGGGTCCAATTATCTAAATCTAGTTAGTTATTTAAAAGTAGAAGAATATATTCTATACATCTTTTCTCCAAATCTACATACATGCTATCTACACATATTCTTAGGCAAGCATACGTACTAACTTTTGATCTAATCTACCTATATATTTCCCCACATTATTTTCAACACTATTTCCCCACATTATTTTCAACACCCTCTAAAGATTCATTACCCAACAATGCAATGGGAGGTGAACGACCAGTGTGAAGAATATCCACTTCCGGATCAAAATTTATTTTCAACAGCCTCTAAAGATTCATTACCCAACAATGCAATGGGAGGTGAAAGACCACTGTGAAGAATATCCACTTCCGGATCAAAATTTGGGGTCCGAACCGATGTACATTCCTTTCACACCTATTAAGTATGGACCATTTCCCAATATTGCCAAATATGTGATCTGTGCCTTCTTTCAATTCAAAGAAAAGTATGGACCATTTCCCAATATGTGATCCCGTCTTCTTTCAGTTCAAAGAAAAATGCATAAAACCCTCTTCTACAATTAAAAATCGTGGAGCTTACCTTTTATCATGGCAATCCAATATTTTTCCATCCTTTGATCCGTGTTTGATTCATGTGTCTTGGAGACGGCCATAGTACTGTGCAGTGTGAACTGACCGACAAGACCTCTTTCTACTAGAACAATGGCCTTGAGATGCAGCGCAGTAGGTGGAGTTTAACTTCAGGAACAGAGGACGATTTCTCAACAAATCTAGAGGGTGATTCTTCTGCACGAGCTTGCCGAGAGAAACAATCATGCCCTCAAATGCTTGGACCTCTGCAGAGAGACGTGGAGAGCGCGACGGGCTTCCGTCTCCCGAATCCATGGCCAGGAGGGACAAAGAGAGTAGGACGGCGCGTGCAGCTAGAAGAATCAAACCATGGCCAGGAGAGCAGCGACTAGGTGGTTTTTTTACCTCTAATAGATGAACTACAACTTTATTTAGACTACATGCTTTCTTACCCTATTATGGACAGTATCAATATCTTTTGATTTCTTTCTTACATTAAATAAGATCTTCAAAAATTATAAACGCAAGGTTTTAAGTTTCAAATTGATTTCAAACAATGGGGAGATTATATTAAAACCCTCTACATCGTTTAGCTATGTTTAAACTAAATACTTTTTATTTGATTAATGATGTGTGTTACTCCAAACATCCATTCTAACGTACAGCTTAAATACAAAACATTCGGAAATGTTCCGACTTTGAGATCGTTGCAAAGAGCTAGTGCAAGATTGGTTTTGCCGCTTCCGCCCATCCCTGTCACTCCAACGATGTTATTATCATCTTGCAGTAGAATTTGTCCGACATCAGCAATAGGATTATCCAAACCCACAACATAATTTGGCATATCCGGGCCTTGGAAGGTGCAGAAAATGGACTGTTGAGCGTCCATAGGTTCATCCATCCTATCGATGGAGGTCTGAGATAGCTGAGTTGTGTTTATTTGTTGAAGGATGAGAGTATTGGAAATGGGATTATTGTTCATTTTGGGAATGGCATCCAATATTTGACATTCAAGACCCCTGACACCTGCTGTTAAATTCTGCACATCACGAACGACATAGGGCGAGCCTTGAATATCCATGAAATCCTTGATTTTCACGAGGAGTTCTCGAACTTTTGTTCCGTATCGATACTTTCCGAATAAATTAAGGCTGTGTATCTTCTCTAATTTATCAACGAGGCGAAGGCCATTATTCAGTTCGGCTTGAAAGTCTTCGTACTGCTTAAGTCTGTCGGACAATGAATCTGAGTCGGAAATTTTCTTTGAAATTTCATCAACGACGGCCTTTAGCGGTGACAGCTTTTTTTTCAGTTCTTTGCCCTCTGATTTGCTGGAAAGGATTATTTTAGCGACCCCTAACAGCCCGTCTAAGGTTTTCTCTATCGGGAAAGCAATGAGAGCATCCGTAACACCATCCATACTCAATTCCAGAAATGGATGCCGAGCAAAGAAGCGTTTGAGAGTGAAGTTTCCAGCCTCTCCGTTGTGCTTGACAGGATAACTCGAAACGTTTGAAAACGAAGTCTCATGTCACTCCGTTCTGCTTGACAAAGATAACTCAACTCTATTATAGCTAGATAGACCACACGAGGTTTTATAGAAGTGTGGCAGAACGCGTGCAAATGTGGAATGACGCAGGCCATACAGAAGTGGTAGAATGCGCGTTGATGTCACTCACAATAGCTTTTCGTATCGCTGCTTTCTCAGAAGTGGTAGAATGCGTCTTGACCCCACTCACAACAGCGTTCCGTATCCCTGCTTTCTCAATATATCAAATCTGTTGCGCGGGGTTCGAATTTGAGGGGCAAAATGCCCGTCCGACTGGATGCTCGACCAGAACGTATTTTTGACGTTTAACCTATTTTCCAAAACGTTATTAACTTTTGTTAATACCTCACCCTTGAAATGCCGGTTGAAGAGGGAGAGATTCGCAGTTCCCCTTTTCTGTTCGTGGACGGGAGGGAAAAGCAGGAACTATTCGGCGAATTAACAGCACACGTTCCCTTTCTTTCCCATCTGCCGAAAGAAAAAAATGGATAGCGATTCGAGTCATATTGGGGAAGTTAACATTGCTGTATTGATAGTGGGGCACTAACTCTTATTATAATCCCACACGGATAGATTGGATTTGTTAAACATAATGTAACTTCAATAGTCTGACTGCACACTACCAGCTGTACTGGACAATTGTATTTTCTATTTTTGTCTTGCTTGAGCATATTTAGCTCAACCATCTTGCATTGTAACAAGGTTCAATACTTGTTCATACATTTCAATATACTGTTCTATTCTTTCTCTCTGCATTTCTCTTTGCTTCACAATTTATCATGGTATCAGAGCTTCAGCAGTAAGCCTCTTCACACAGTTCGGAGAGCAAAACGATCCTCACAGTACAGAGCTTCACGGATCTTGAGAGCATGCGACACAGACTTTTCACAAGGCTTGGAGAGTTGTCTGCAATACTCTCAAAAGATCGCCGTAAGAAGCTTGCGGAGGAAGCAGAGCGTACAACGCTCGAAAGATCCTGGACGAAGAGAACGCAGAAGAAGAAACAGTAAAGATTCTTGTAATTTTTCAAGAATCGTCAAAGATTGACGCAGAAGAGCTGCAGAACAAAAGAATGTTTAAAGAACTTGAAGATTTTGCTTAAATTCGTTAAAGATTCATGCAGAAGGCAGAATCGTTTAAAGATTCTTGGAAATCGCTCAAATCTGTCAAAGATTGTAGCAGATAACGAAGAAGTCATGAAATTCTTTCAAATCTTTGAAAGATTCACGAATCTTTCTTCCACAGGTGTAAAGAACGCGTCTCAGGTGCAAGGAACAGCTACTGAAGCCATAAGATTCATCTTGTGAACGAATCCGAAGCGGGAAACCAGTTCAGAAGGGAAGAAGAAAGCGCGAAAAAGGCAAAAGAGTTTCAGCCGTTGGATCAGCGAGAAAGTGCATGAGGCTTAATCCTCTAGAGCGCACAGGAGAATTTTTTACTTGTGAAGTCCCGACGTCATCTTGACCGTCCATCAAGAGACACGTGGCGAGATCCTATTCCATCGCAAAATCGGTACTCGCGAGTTGGACATGCAAAAGATTGCACTCCAAAACTCCGATACGCGATATCGCGATATCCCGAGAAGACTTGTGAGCCGTCCATCTCAGAGGACAGGTGGCAGCAGATCAACGCATCGTCACATCAGCATTCGGGGTTTCAAGTTGTCAAAGAATTTTGGCATCACAACTCGCGAAATCACGATATGCGAAATCGCGATCAGATCTCAGCCGTCCATTTGACCAGACACGTGGCGAACATCAAGGAAACCGTCGGCGTTTCGGCAATCGCGGCTTCACGTTGACAGAAATTTGGAGCATCGCAAGTCGCGATATCCCGAGGCTGAATCAGGACCGTCCATCTTTCAAGGACGCGTGGCGTAAATCCGAAGGCTCGGGAAAAGTCCCGAAAAGGAAAAGCCCATCGGCATATCGGGATTCGGCGTTTCGCGAATCCTGAGGACAAGAAACACGAGCACTTCAAAACTTCGAATTCCGAAATCCTGACAGGAGGTAAACTCCGTCGTGGGGCCCAGCTGACGTCATCTCATCAAAATCGTGGGATCGGGAATCTCCACAGTGAAATCCCCGACGCAGATCTGAGCCGTCCATCTGTTGAGGACGCGTGGCAGAGATAGACGCTTTCAGAAAAAATCCCGATAAGAGAGTACATCGGCTTTACGGGATTCGGCAAATCGCGGATCCAGGAGACGAGAAGTTCGGAACATTTCAAATCGCGATATCCCGAGGAGAAATCAGGACCGTCCATCTGTTAGGACGCGTGGAGGCGATCGAAGCGATCGCGAAAAGTCCCGAAAGGACAGCGCCATCGGTAAATCGGAGATCGGGGAATCGAGGAGTCGGAAAAACTCGACATCAGAACTCGCGAAATCCCGATTCGCGATATCCCGATAAGATCTGGACCGTCAGATCACAGCACGATCTGGACCGTTGAAAAGTCCAAAGGCGAATTTTCGCGTTTCGGCAATTTGAAAGGCAAACAACGGGAAAAGCCCGTAGCTCTTTAAAAGAAAGATGTGTGGTCACATTGAAAGGAGACCAAGGTCCAATTCAAGCCCGATAAGCTCCCATCAGCCATCGACAAATCGACAAATTGGCGATCGGAGGTAAATACGAAATTTCCCTCTATTTTTTTTGCAATTTTTTTTTTATATGGCGTCGTCTAGCAGTCTAGGATCAACTCAGGGTCCGATTCTTCTTGGTAAGAATTACGAATTTTGGTCTCTTCAAATGAGATCGTTCTTGCAAGCACAAGAGTGTTGGGAACCAATGGATCTCGGATATGTGGAACCAGATCCAATCGCCCTCACTGCCATGACAAATGCGCAGAGAATTGCTCAGGCAACTCTGAGGACCAAAGAAAACAAAGCGAAATTCTGGATTCAGAACTCTGTGGATGATTCGATTTTCTCGAAAATCACAGGCGTTGGTACTTCCAAACAGGCCTGGGACATCCTCAAATCCTCCTACCAAGGGAATGACAGGGTCAAAACAGTTAAATTGCAGACCTTGTGGACGCAATTCGAGACTCTAAGGATGACAGAGTCCGAAACTGTAGATCAGTTCATGACCAGAGTCATGGGAATCGTGAACCAGATCAGACTGATTGGTGAAACCATCACTGATCAACGAATTGTTGAGAAAATCCTCAGAAGTTTACCCAAGAAATTTGAAATGGTTGTAACAGCCATCCTTGAATCCAAGGATCTGTCAAGATTCTCAACAGATGAACTAATTGGTTCTCTGGTGACACATGAGACAAGACTGCATCTCACAGATGAGTCAATCTCAAATGCCTTCAAAACTCAATTCTCCTTCAGCAGAGAGAGAGGCAGAGGAAGAAGCAGAGATCACCAAGGAAGAGGGAACAATCAAGGTAACCCTCATACCAGTGGAGGGAACAAACAACAATATCCAAATCAGAATTTCCAAGGTCAAAGAAATCAACAACAAAATCAACATCATAATTTCCAGCCTCAAAGAGGCAGAGGGAGAAGATCAAATGACAAATCAAGCATACAATGCTATTACTGCAAAAAGTATGGGCACTATGAATCTGAATGCAGGAAGAAGCAGGCAGAGCACATGTGTCAAATCATATGGGAGACACCTCAAGAGGTATGTTTCTCTCATGCCACAAAATTGAACAACAACCTAAAGATCTCTGGTTGCTGGACAGTGGATGCAGCAATCACATGACAGGTAACAAAGAATTACTTTCATGCCTTGATTCTTCAATCTCATCTGATATTACACTTGGAAATGATCATTTAGCCAAAGTTCAAGGAAAATGAACTATTCCTATTCTTACTAAACAGAATGTAAAGAAAGACATATGTAATGTCTATCATGTTCCAGACTTGAAACATAACTTGTTAAGTGTAGGAAAGCTCATTGAAAAAGGATATAAGGTACTTTTTGAGGGAGCATCTTGCAAAATCTATGATAGAAAACCCAACAGAAAATTGATTTCTAAAATCTATATGACTTTAAATAGGATGTTTCCCCTTACCCTCAGAACTGCAAACCTGAGTCAACCTTATGCACAGAGTGCATCAACCCCGAATGAAACAATGGTTTGGCATACAAGATTTGGACATCTACCATTTCAGAGTCTAAGTCTTCTTCAGAAAAACTCCATGGTCAAAGGTCTACCTATTTTTAAAGAGCAAATTCCCCCATGTGAGTCTTGCATACTTGGAAAACACAAGAGAACTAGTTTTCCACAGTCTTCCAATCAAGCCAAACAACATCTTGAACTTGTTCACACTGACCTATGTGGACCAATGCAAACAGAGTCAATAGGTGGTAGTTCTTACTTTCTAACGTGTATTGATGATTTCAACAGGAAAATATAGATCTATTTTCTCAGACACAAGTCTGAAACATTTACAAAATTCAAAAAATTCAAAGCAGAAGCTGAAAAACATAGTGGCAAAATTCTCAAAGTACTCAGGTCAGATGGAGGAGGAGAATTCAACTCCAGATAATTTGCAAATTTCTGCAAATCTCAAGGCATCATCATGCAAGCAACAGCAAGGTATACTCCACAACAGAATGGAGTGGCTGAAAGAAAGAATCAGACCATCATGAATATGGCAAGAACACTTCTCAAAGAGAAATATCTGTCAAATACTTTTTGGGCTGAAGCCGTAGCATGCTCAGTTTATCTTTTGAACAGATCACCAACCACCAGTCTACAGATGAAAGTTCCCCAAGAAGCATGGAGTGGGACAAAGCTCAATGTAGCTCATCTATGGACATTTGGATGCATAGCATATGCACACATACCTTCCGAATTAAGGAAGAAGCTTAATGACAGAAGTGAAAAATGTATTTTCACTGGATACAGTGAAACATCTAAAGCTTACAGGCTTTACAATCCAATCACCAAGAAATTAATTCTCAGCAGAGATGTACAATTTTTGGAAAATCAATTCTGGAATGATTCAGAAAATCAACAAGTGGACAGTCAACTTCCATTGCTGCCAAGTTCTGAAAACACAGAAAATTCAGAACAGCAAGTACCTCAAACTTCTCTTCCAAGACTACAGTTACAAAGACAACCAGATAACTCTCAGGATAACTCCCAGCAGAGAATCATTCTCTGAACCACAGAATCAGAGAACTCGAAGCTTGAGAGAAATCCATCAACAGTTGGATGACTTTGAACAACATAATCTTTTTGCTTTAATGTCATGTCAACCTACATCCTTTAAGGAAGCAGCTAAGGAGCCACACTGGGTTCAAGCCATGAACCAAGAAATTGACTCCATTGAGAAGAACAAGACATGGGATCTTGTTGATTTGCCAAGACACAAAAAGAGTATTGGTGTCAAATGGGTTTACAAAACTAAACTCAATGAAAAATGACAGATTGAAAAGCACAAGGCAAGACTTGTTGCCAAAGGATTCTCACAACAACCAGGTACTGATTATGGTGAAACTTTTGCTCCAGTAGCAAGGTTAGACACTGTCAGAACTCTATTGGCCATAGCAGCACAACACAAATGGCAAGTTTACCAAATGGATGTCAAGTCAGCATTCCTAAATGGTTTTTTAGAAGAAGAAGTTTATGTCGATCAACCACTTGGATTTGAAGTCCAAGAGCACCCAGCCAAAGTGTATCAGTTGAAGAAAGCCTTGTATGGCTTAAAGCAAGCTCCAAGAGCTTGGTACAACAGAATTGACACTTACCTGATCAAAAGTGGCTTCAACAGAAGTCAAAATGAACCAACACTTTATACCAAAACAGATCAACACGGTAAAATACTGATTGTATGTTTATATGTTGATGACATGATTTACACAGGAAATCTAGAGCTAACAGATTTCAAACATGCCATGCAATCTGAGTTTGAGATGACAGATCTTGGCATAATGAAATATTTTTTAGGCATTGAGGTTCATCAATCAGCCAAAGGCATTTTTGTCTGTCAGCAAAAGTATGCAGCAGACATCATCAAACGGTTTCGCATGGAAGGATGCAATCTAGCAGAAACCCCCATACCTTTAGGCACAAAGTTGAGCAAGAAAGATGAAGGTCCTACTGTGGATTCTACTTTATACAAAAGTTTAGTAGGCAGTTTGTTGTATCTTACAGCAACTAGGCCTAACATCATGTATGCAGCTAGCCTTGTTTCCAGATTCATGGAATCACCAAAAGATTCTCATTGGAGAATGGCAAAACGGATTTTGAGATATTTTGCAGGAACTCTCAATTTCAGTTTATGGTACACTAAATCTGATAGTAATCAACTCTCTGGTTACACAGATAGTGACTTTGCAGGCAGCCTAGATGACAGGAAAAGCACATCAGGATATGTTTTTCAACTGGGCACGAACCTGATTTCATGGGCATCGAAGAAGCAGCCAATTGTATCCATATCTTCTGTAGAGGCAGAGTATGTAGCTGCTACCTCAGCTTCATGTCAAGCTGTGTGGCTGAGAAGATTATTGAAAGACATGTCACAAACAGAAAAGGATCCAACTCCTATTTTCTGTGACAATACATCAGCAATTGCATTATCTAAGAACCATGTGTTTCACAAGAAAAGTAAACACATTGACACTCGGTTTCATTTCATATGCGAGCTAGTCAATAATGGGGATATTGCACTACAATTTTGTGGTTCTCGAGATCAGCTTGCTGATATCTTCACCAAGCCACTAGGAAAGTCAGTTTTTTATTTTCAGAGACAACACTTAGGCATAGTTAGTGCTGATGATTGTAACTGTTGAGTTTAAGAGGGAGTGTTAAACATAATGTAACCTCAACAGTCTGACTGTACACTGCCAGCTGTACTGGACAGTTGTACTTTCTATTTTTGTCTTGCTTGAGCATATTTAGCTCAACCATCTTGCATTGTAACAAGGTTCAGTACTTCTTCATACATTTCAATATACTGTTCTATTCTTTCTCTCTGCATTTCTCTTTGCTTCACAATTTATCAGGATTGACGGCCAACTCATTTCTGTGTTGGCTTTATGCTCACTGAAAAATTATTTCTTTCCGAACCTCAACTTCCCTCCCATTATGCCAAATTTTGTATACCCGCGAAGCAACCTTCTGTCTCTGTCTTCCGGAATTCAAATTGGAAATTGAACCTTTAACTCCCCATGTGGACAACTGGGGTCATTAATCTTGATCGTTATTTCACAAAGCCAGAGTGTGCCAATTTCTCATTTCGAAATTATTGTTTTCAAACCACTTTTAACTAGAATTTCAATAATGATAGTGTTTCAGGGAGCCAACATGCACCATTAAATCTCCTTCAAACATGACCATAAAATTTTAAAACTATAGGGAGCTCTCTGCGTGCTTACTGAACTTGAAATGGAGACCTCGCCAAAATAGTTCAATTGAAATCCCAAACACCGACATTGGCAAGGAAGGCAGGCTCATGCTATTGAAATCCCAAACACCGACATTGGCAAGGAAGGCAGGCTCAATAATAACTTTGAAGCTCTTCAATGGCAAGGAAGTCAGGCTCAGTGATAACTTTGAAGCTCTTCAATGGCTGGATTCTAGCATCATGTTCAGAAAACTATGTAGTTTATTTAAATTCTAATGTTAAACTCAACTACAGTAATGCAATAATGTCACTCTTCCTGTGAAAATGTGGATTCTAACACCACAATTTAAAACTAGCATAGCCCCGATCCGGGTGTAATAGAACGCCAAAGAAATAGCGTATACTTATTTTTTTATTATTGGATATTTGCTAAGAATAAATAGGTATTTTTGGTTTTATTTGTGCAGATTAAAGTTATATTTCCGATAACAACTCCTTAGCATGGAGTCATTGTAAAATTATTGAAAATTCTGTAGTTCTTTTTAAGTTAAATTACAATGACATAGAGCATTAAGGCTTGGATTTGGAAATTCATGCATCGAGCTTATCCATGTAGTTGCGAATCTCTTGTGACGTAACTGCCTTTCATTGTCCCCATATCCTTATCCCCATATCCTTATGTAACCTGAAAGGATGAATAAAGTGGACATTTGAAGCTAATTTGAACTATGTACAAATTACCTTGTGATGTGGAAAACAGAATCTTGGATTTGGAAATCCATGTCATTGGCTCATCCACCTTGTTATGGACCCAAGCTCACCTAACTACTCTTTGTCGTCCTTGTGCCCCTCTTTGGCATGTGCTTATAGCATTTACAGTGAATGTGTTTGTGCTGAGAGCCTTTACATTGAATGTGTATTTTCCATGCCCTCACAACACTTACAATGAGTGTGTATCTGCACATGATGCAATTCTCTAGCAAAAGATGGGTAAGAGATAGATTCGGGGAGACAATGCATCATTTATTACAAGTTTTGGCACCTCTGGTGTTGATGATAATGAGTGGTATGCAAATTTGAGGAGTGTGCAAATTTGATGATAATGATATTTTTGGCTGTTTGAATAGTGGAATAATAGCCAAGCCACTAGCTGTTTACAACATTTGTGTGTAGTTTTCAACTTAAAAACCAAAAAGATACACCTACACTAACCCTAAAAGTTCTCACTTTATATAACATATAAAAAAAAAGCCCTCATAGTGAAAAAAAATATCATAAAAGAGGAGAAGCCTCTTATTTAAAAAAAAGAGAGAGTAGTAGACTAACAAAGAAAAGAGCAGTAGACTAACAAAGAAATGCCTAGCAGCCTTTTTGGGGCAGACTTTTCATACTGGGAAGAGGAAAAATAGCAGTCATCTCAATAAAGTGTTGGAGGATCATATGCAACAGCTCCAGTGCCGAATTCACCATGAATTTTTAGGGCAGACTTTTCATACTGGGAAGAGGAAAAATAGCAGTCATCTCAATAAAGTGCTGGAGGATCATATGCAACAGCTTCAGTGCCGAATTCACCATGAATAAGTGAGGACCGAGAACCACCAATGATGAGATTTGTGACCATGATGAGCAGACGAGCCAAGAATACAGGAAGCAACCACTTATATAGGTGCAATTTATCCATGAAGTAACTTCAAAGGGATATATACCTGAGTGATATCCCATTTGCTACCTAAAAAGGGGTTTGGTGTCAAGGCTTGTCTGAATATTTCTAAGGACAAGCACCAAAAAAAATATTGAGGCTGCACAATTAAAGTTTATCTTTTGCTCAACAATACAAAGATGAAAAAGATGATGATTTGGGGGATGGGGAACCCTATATAGGAATCCAAGATGCAATAGTTGCATTAGCAAACACTAGTAAGAACATCCTAGAGTTTGAACAAGTTGAAGATGCTACTACTAACTTCTTTTATATAAATGCCATTCCTTTTAATTTTGCAAGGTCACCCCATTATGATAAAATTATATAAATGCCATTTCTTTTATTTTTGCAAGGTCGCCCCATTATGATAAAATTGTAAAAGAAATCATGAATCATCCGCAAGGCTTCACGCTACCTAGGCATAACAAACTATGAACCACAGCATATATTTTGACAAGATAGGACCAACAAATGGAAGGGCACAATTAGACAAAAGAAGAAGGGATTAAATCTAGGTATTAATACTTGCACCCATTTGATTTATGAGTTTAGTTATGAAAGTAGAGGACAATTTTGATGCAATCAAAGAGGAAAGGAATATAATACAGCTATTTGTTGTAGTCATTCAACCTAAAAAAAAATCAACGCTGAACCTAAGTTTACATGGAATCTAAACTAGGGATAATGTCTCACAATTTCTATGTAAAAAATCTGTAAGCCAGATTATCATTCTTTCTCACCTACAACACTACCAAAAACAAAGAAGCATGCCATCTATCTAGATGATTGAAAGAACCAAAAAATAGCCATGTGTAATAAACCAAGACGGATAGAAGAAATTGGTTACTTATGTTGGACTTTTCTTGGTCTTGGATCTTGAGAATGGTCTATGGCGGACAATTAATCTAACTTTGCTAGATTATAGATAAGGAAATAGGTGATTGGCATCTAAAACCTCTTCCTCTATCCCAAAAGGAAAAGATGTTGCAACTATCTCCTTGGCATGTGGTGAACTACCTTTCCGCAAAAAGACAGTGCCTTAGCATATAGTGAACTACCTTTCTACAAAAATTACTCTGCCTGTGATTATAATTGATATTCAAGCTTCATGTCTCTCTTTACTACTGAATTCTCTTGTTATAGGACAGTTTTAATCCCTAACATTCTTATTTTAAAGAACAAGCAAAAATCCCAAACTCATAAGAGAAACATCAGAAAAGACATCTTGTGAGCTCTTGAAGCACAATATTTGTGGATGCTATCCATGGAATCTATTTGATGCTCTAGTGTACTCTTGCTAGAATTTTCATGAATTATCACAATTTCTTTTTAACTAAAAATGTTCTCTGACAGCATCAAGTTTAGTTCCATTCTTCATTCGGCCTGTTGAATTTTCTATTTTCATATTTGATAATTATTTCTTTATGATTTCAAACAGAATTTTATACCACTGTTATCATAGAATAATTACACACTGAAAATCTCAACCAAAATAAATTGCAGCGGAAACAACAGAATCATAGAAAGATATCCATGCAAAGTAGACACAATATTTTATCCTGGGAAACCCAAACTTGGGAGAAAACCCAACAATTTTTCTTAAGAAGAATTCCAACCAATAAGTACATCACCATCAATATGAAGAAACCCAACACATAAAGAATTTCGCCCTTGTATGAGGAAGAACCGTCAAAGATAGCTAACCTTAGACAAGATAGCGCCCCTCAAAATTTGCGCAACTGGCAATTGGCAACTACAACTACAACTGCAACTGCAACTGCAACTGTAACTACACTACAATTGGGACTTTCGCACTTGATGAGAAGAGATGTGTTGTGTGTCAAAATGAAATGATCCAGTCTTTATTTATACAGTTTGAGTCACCTTTAATTTACTTGTGGGGTCGACTTGTACTTTTGTCTTCGATATCTTCTTTAATTCTTTCCGGGGTTTCTTCTTGGCATTTGTCTTGTCTTCTTGGCATTTCTTCTTGACTAGAAAAGTTGTCCATGAGCCTTGTTGATGGATCATCTCCTCACATGCACGTCTAATTAATATAGAGATCTAATGTTGATGAATCCCACCAAGAAGCCCCTCATCGCAAGAGGTCTCTTGAGCCTACTTCTTCAACATTAGACTAGACTTGTAAACAAGTCAAACCTGCCCTATAAAAAATAGATCACTCCATCCTGGAACAGGAAATGTGAGAGCATCTCGAGTCTTTTTTACTCGTCAAATCAGCATGACTAATAGGAGAAAGATTGCCCCTGGGCCATTCACTACTAGCCAAATCAGCATGGCCCTATGAGTGAATGTATCATTCTCCTTTGGTCAAATCAGCATGACCAATCTGGAAAAATATCTGCCCCTGGGCCATTCACCACTAGCCAAATCAGCATGGACCCGTGAGTGAATATCATTCTTGCTTGGTCAAATCAGCATGGCCCCGTGAGTGATGTATCATTCTCCCTTGGTCAAATCAACATGACCAATCTGGGAGAATGTCTGCCCGATGCTGCTAACTGGAGAAACATCAACACGGCCTATACATAAAAAGTAGATGTGTATAAGGTATATTCTATTCTTTTATGTCCCACAAAAAAGAAATCGGTGATGCATAACTCCCTGTAAATCCGAAAATTACTTGCAATATTGTTTACCATGCTTGTACATAATATCCAGAAAAACCATTTGTATGCCTGCATAGGCTTAAAGCAAGAACCATAGCCGAGTAGAAGTGATGGCACCAAACAATAGATAAAGCTTCAATCACAGTCATCCTGGAGCTAAAAGGAGTTTCTCAAATTGCGGGATCTCTCTGTGTTGGCCCACAACTACCCACATGTCTATGGATGATGATGGTATAGAGAATATAAAACCTAAACTCATTAACCATGCCTTTATTATCTCCAAAGATTATAGAGAATTGGCTTCTGCAATCACACAAGTCGGTTTTTCTTCTTGCTTGGTTGATGTTTATTACAACTACAAGCAATCATTGTCCCTTCTCAAATGTCCTAAAACTACACTTGCGTTATCTTAATAATAGCTAATCAATAATCATAATCCTCTACCTGTCAAATTTAATCTAAATCTCAATTGACATTGAGTAGAATTCAATGCAAAACCATTTTTTCCTGCACGATCACCAACATGAATCTATTCCCCTTCTTTTTTACATATTTGGATAATGAAACCGTGAGATATCCCCCTTACAACCCTATGAAACACATTGACAAAAACTATTATGTCAATTAGCATAGGCAATTATTGCACTCAGAATCACTACATAAAGAGCTTAGATATCTTGAATTGATTACAAGTAAAAGTTGGAGGTTAACCCTTCAATGAAAGTGTTGGAATGTGTAAATAATATAACTGTTAGTTGCATTCATTAATTATATGATACATGTATAAATACATATTTGATGACCGTTGGATTCATTGTTCAAGGTCTCTTTGACTTCTAATAACTTTTCCTATTACTTGATAGTTCATATTCGTCAAGTAAGTAACCCTAATGGATTGCATTTTCAACATTCCCCCCCTTAATCCGAAAGGGTGTATACAATTCCAATGTGAGAGCTGATATCTTAAAGTAAGCAGCTGAATCCGGAAGTGTGCAACTGCCAATGGCTGAATGTGCTCTCTGAATCTAGTGGTTTTGGTATGACCACAAACTAAATGATGATGGTGGTTTAAGGAAGACCACAAACCAGTCTGGTGATTTAAGGATGACCACAAACTCTGGAACCTTGCTCTAGGCTCAATGGTTCCTGGAACATTTCCTAAGTTAGCTAGAAGTTGTCCAAGATGATGTCTTCTGCTAATTGGAAGTGCTCTCGATGTTGGTTTAAATATGACCATAAAATGTGATGTAGAAGAAGTTGAAAGTCTTCTACCAAGAGGAGGTTTAAGGAAAACCACAAACCATTGTCTAGCAAAAGATGTAAGTCTTCTACTAAGTGGTGGTTTAAGGAAAACCACAAACCAATCACACTTGCTTATCACGCTCATTTGTTACTGCTGCTCGATTGATAGGACTTCAAAACTTGAATCCTAACTGTCAATCGTTGATGTTGTTGCCCCCTGCCAGGGACAAGGTGAGAAGATGCAAATCCTTTCTCTGCAATATGTGTCAATACTCGAGAGTGAATTCGTCGGTATGACTGAGATATCTTCTTGACTATTGATGACCATGGCCAGGAAGGAATCCACCCATAGTGGTTCTTTACTCTTGCAGTTGTCTTGCGTTTGAAACACCTATCTGAAGGATTATTGTGTTGTCCACATTGCTCGCAAGGATGAAGATCGAAGCACTGATCTTCAATGTGGCAAACTCCCTGACAATGTTGGCATATCGAAATGTACTCTTAAATTGGAGTAGGTGAACCTGAACTTTCTTGAAGCAATCCAACACTCTGAAACTGGATCGGTTTGGTGTAATCCAGAATATGAAAGGTGACATCCTTTTCATATCCGATACTGGTTCAATGCTTGTTGTGCCTGATTTCTTCCTAAGGTCTGATGATCCTCTTGGAAAGAGAAAGATGAACGTCATCTGTACTCGAATCTGGGGTTGTCTCGCTGAGTTGCTCCTGCGTTGGTTGTTGGTCTGAATCAACCTCATCATCTTCGCCATCTTCGAATATAGGGTTTTGAACAAGGACTAGTTCAGAATGTTGTCGAAGATGCTTTTGCTCAAGTGCATCGTGAAGAAGTCGAGTTTGAGTTTGCAACAATCCGACTTTGGCTTGTGAAACTTGCAAGCATGTTACAATGGACTGCATAGTCGCTTTGTCAATGGTGATTGTATTATTCATAGAAGAGAGGATTAGAGTGTTCAGTAATTCTAACAGGTCCTCAATTCGAAGCATTTTAAAGACAGATTTAGATGTCAGAGGTTTCTTGCAACTCCACCATGACTTTACAATGCAAACAACAAATAAACAACAAATAGAGGGTGTCAACTTCTACCGAAAATGCACCCGTTTATAGAGAAAGACAAGTAAACTTATGCAAGTATACCTTTATTTTGAAGTGGAATTGATCTTCAGGATGAATGTGTCGACTCTGGTTCTCCAAAGAACCGCTTGGTCTTCTTTCCAAAAGATGAGCACCGAAAAAAAACTGAATATTTGTCCCTGAACAGGTTGCACATGCCTGTGCAGTTGCGCTGTGAACTATTCACCTCGGCTACTCCATGTTCCTAAGAGGAATGTAGCACTCCTTGCTCGGATATAAGGCAGAAATCACGTGGTAGATTGTAAAACCCTCCTCACTTTATTGAAAGGAAAAGATATCAAACCCTTGCAAGACTATACTCATAAAACTTCTGTAAAGTATAGATTGATAACCATGATGCTATTGATGTCAAATGAGAGTTGCTCAATCGAATCGTTCCAAAGAGAAGAAACTCCTATTTGGTTGCTTCTACCAACATAAGAGACTTGTTCTAACAACAAGAAACCTAATTTTGAAATGTTTGTCAGAGTTGATCTCCAATGACACAAAGCTAGTTGTGTTGTTCAGGAAAATACCAGAAGGAGATGGGGATGGTGCATCTTCCCACAATGATCGCAATGTCATCAATGCAACACGACCAAAAGTTCAATCTTCTCGCAGCCAATCTAATCTTCTCACATTATGCTTCTTCAAATATTTCTTTGTCAATTATGTCACGGTTTGTTTGGCATTGGAACCAAGTCCCAAATCTCTATATACAGTGTCATTTCCTCAGTTATGCAGGGCCAACGAATGACAGATTGTTGGCTCTGTCAATGCCAAAGTAAATAGTGTTGTGCTATGTTGTATGCCAATCAACAACACACATGCATAACATGCTTCATCAGATTAGAAGCTCTGAGGTTTTACCTATGCACATGCAACTCCTCAAACTTTGTTATGATGGTAATGAAATAGAATCGTTGACCATTAACACCATTAAGGACAGATGCTAATACTCCAAATTATTTGCACAAATTCAAATTGATTATTGCAGGGAAATTTTGCTCTTAAATATTGATAAATTGTGAAGCAAAGAGAAATGCAGAGAGAAAAGAATAGAACAGTATATTGAAATGTATGAAGAAGTACAGAACTTAGAACTATCGTACAATGTAAGATGGTTGAGCTATACATGCTCAAGCAAGACAAAATTAGAAAGTACAACTGTCCAGTACAGCTGGCAGTGTACGGTCATACTGTTGAGGGTACAATATATTTAACACTCCCTCTTAGACTCAACAGTTACAATCATCAGCACTGACTATGCCTAAGTGC
>ML787160.1:272223-283390 GCA_009831015.1 Picea engelmannii
TGTATGCCAAACCATTGATTCATTCATGGTTGATGCACTCTGTGCATAAGGTTGATTCAGATTTGCAGTTCTGAGGGTAAGGGGAAACATCCTATTTGGAGTCATAAGGATTTCAGAAATCAATTTTCTGCTGGGTTTTCTATTATAGATTTTGCAAGATGCTCCCTCAAAAAGTACCTTATATCCTTTTTCAATGAGCTGTCCTACACTTAACAAATTATGTTTTAAGTCTGGAACATGATAGACATTGTTTATGTCTTTCCTTACATTCTGTTTAGTAAGTATAGGAACAATTCTTTTTCCTTGAACTTTGACTAAATGATCATTTCCAAGAGTAATATCAGATGAGATTGAAGAATCAAGGCATGAAAGTAATTCTTTGTTACCTGTCATGTGATTGCTGCAACCACTGTCCAGCAACCAGAGATCTTTAGGTTGTTGTTCAGTTTTGTGGCATGAGAGAAACATACCTCCTGAGTTTTCTCCCGTGTGATTTGACACATGTGCTCTGCCTGAGAGCTGATATGCCTGCTTCTTCCTGCATTCAGATTCATAGTGCCCATACTTTTTGCAATAAAAACATTGAATGCTAGATTTGTCATTCGACCTTCTCCCTCTGCCTCTTTGAGGCTGGAAATTCTGATGGTGATTTTGTTGTTGATTTCTGTGACCTTGGAAGTTCTGAGTGGGATATTGTTGTCTATTTCCTCCACTGGTATGAGGGTTACCCTGATTGTTCCCTCCTCCTCTACTTCTTCCTCTGCCTTTCCCTCTTCTGAATGAGTATTGAGATTGGAAGGCATTTGAGATTGACTCATCTGTGAGATGTAGTCTTGTCTCATGTGTCACCAGAGAACCAATTAGTTCATCTGTTGAAAATCTTGACAAATCCTTGGATTCAAGGATGGCTGTTACAACCATTTCAAATTTCCTGGGTAAACTTCTGAGAATTTTCTCAACTATTCGTTGATCAGTGATGGTTTCACCAATGAGTCTGATCTGGTTGACGATCCCCATGACTCTGGTCATGAACTGATCTACAGTTTCGGACTCTGTCATCCTGAGAGTCTCAAATTGTGTCCATAAGGACTGCAGTTTAACTGTTTTTACCCTGTCATTTCCTTGGTAGGAAGATTTGAGGATGTCCCAGGCCTGTTTGGAAGTACCAGCGCCTGTGATTTTCGAAAAAATCGAATCATCCACAGAATTTTGTATCCAGAATTTCGCTTTGTTTTCTTTGGTCCTCAGAGTTGCTCGAGCAATTCTCTGGGCATTTGTCATGGCAGTGAGGGCGGCTGGATCTGGTTCTACATAGCCAAGATCCACTGGTTCCCAACACTCTTGTGCTTGCAAGAACGACTTCATTCGAAGAGACCAAAATTCGTAATTCTTTCCCAGAAGAATCGGACCCTGAGTTGGGCCGAGATTGCTAGTCGACGCCATTTAAAAAAAATGCTGAAAAAATAGAGGGAAAAAATTCGTATTTACCTCCGATCTCAAAAATGCTGATTTGCCGATGGTCGATTGTCGATGGCCGATAGGCGCTTATCGGGCTTGAATTGGCCCTTGGTCTCCTTTCAATGTGACCACACACCTTGTGTTAAAGCGCTACGGGCTTTTCCCGTTCCTTGCCTTGCAAAATGCCGAAACGCGAAAAATCGCCTTTGGACTTTTCAACGGTCCAGATCGTGCTGCGATCTGATGGTCCAGATCTTATCGGGATATCGCGAATTGGGATTTCGCAATTTCTGATGTCGAGGTTTTCTGTCTCCTCGATTCCGCGATCGCCGATTTTTCGATGGCACTGTCCTGTTGGGACTTTTCCCGATGGCTCTGATCTGTGACACGCGTCCTCAACTGATGGATGATCGTGATCCCTTCTCGTGATTTCGTGATATGTTATGTTCTGGACCTCTTATCTCCAGGATCCGCGAAATGCCGATGCGCCGATTGACTCGTTTGACGAGATGACGTCAGCTGGGCCCCACGACGGAGTTTACCTCCTGTCGGGATTTCGGGGTTCGGAGTTTACCTCCTGTCGGGATTTCGGGGTTCGGAGTTTTGAAGTGCTTGAGTTTCTTGTCCTCAAGATTCGCGATTTGCCGAATCCCGATATGCCGATGGCCCTTTCCTTGTCGAAACTTTTGCCGAGTCCCCGGATTTACGCCACGTGTCTGGGAGTGATGGACGGTCCAGATTCCTCCTCGGGATATCGCGACTTATGATGCTCCGAATTTCTTTCAACTTGAAACTCCGAATGCCGATACGCTGACGGTTTCCTTGATGTCCTCCACGTGTCTAGTCAGATATGGACGGCTGAGATCTGATCGCGATTTGGCGTATCGCGATTTTGCGAGTTGCGATGTCAAGTTTCTTTGACAACTTGAAACCCCGAATGCCGAAATGCCGACGGTGCGTTGATCCGCTGCCACCTGTCCTCTGAGATGGACGGCTCACAAGTCTTCTCGGGATTTCGCGATATCGTGTATCGGAGTTTTTGGAGAGCAGTTTCCTTTGCTCGTCCAACTCCCGATTCCCGATTTTGCGATGGAATAGGATCTCGCCACGTGTCTCTTGATGGACGGTCAAGATGACGTCGGGATTTCTCAAGTTAAAAGTTCTCCTGTGCGCTCCAAACAACTAACCGTCGTGCACCTTCTTGTTGATCTAACGGCTGTCGGGCCTTTGCGCAAGATCTGACGGCTGAAACGCTTTTGTCTGTTCCGTGCTCTCCTTGTCCCTTTTGGGCTGGTTTCCCGCTCTGGATCCGTTCGCAGGACGAATCTTACGGCCTCAGTGGCTGTTCTTTTCACCTGTGGAAGAAAGATTCGTGAATCTTTCAAAGATTTGAAAGAAATACACGAATTCTTCGTTATCTGCTACAATCTTTGATAGATTTGAGCAAACTTAAAAAATCTTTAAACGATTGTCTTCTGCAGCAATCTTTAACAATTTTGAATGAATTCTTCAAGTTCTTTAAACGTTCTCGCCTTCTCCAGCTCTTCTTCGTCAATCTTTGACGATTCTTGTAAAGATTACTAGAATCTTTAAGGTTTCTTCTCTCTCGGTCTCTGCTTCCTCGTTCTTTCGAGCGTAGTACGCTCTGCAACCTCGCGTGAGTTTCTTACGACAATCTTTAGAGAGTATTACAGACAGCTTTCCAAGCCTTGTGAAAAGTCTGTGACGCGTGCTCTCAAGATGCGTGTAAGCTCTGCGCTGTGAGGATCGTGTTGCTCTCCAGGCTGTGTGAAGAGGCTTACTGCTGAAGCTCTGATACCATGATAAATTGTGAAGCAAAGAGAAATGCAGAGAGAAAAGAATAGAATAGTATATTGAAATGTATGAAGAAGTATAGAACTTAGAACTATCTTACAATGTAAGATGGTTGAGCTATACATGCTCAAGCAAGACAAAATTAGAAAGTACAACTGTCCAGTACAGCTAGCAAGTGTACGGTCATACTGTTGAAGGTACAATATATTTAACAAATATGCCTATACAACACTTAGATAATCGATCCTCCATCAACAGATTAGGTCTTCGGCGGGCATGTATTAGGGCTTGCAGAAAATATTATATAATGGCATTGGGTGCTTCAAACTTCCACTACCTCAACGCAATTCTTCTCCATTCGAATTGGCCAAGATATCGTTGACCTATAATTCGTATAGTAAATCACTTCAAATATTCAAGTCCTTTTGTGATCCTCGATCGACTGCGTACTGGCATATTTAAAGCCTGGTCGTTCCTTCTGGAGGCCCTTCAGAGTCACGTGGCTATTTGTTGTGATGACGGTGTGGATATTATTGCTAATGAGCAGGGGAATCAAACTACATAGTACTTGGCACCAAGAGGTTAATCTGGAGGCGCTTCTCCGATTCTCATGAGATGCTTTGCGGATAGATGCCAACAATCTCAGCTGTAGTGAGTCAAAGGGTCGTTGAAGGAACCTCCACGCAATGGTCTAGGGTTTTCACGATTTCCTGCTCGAAATTTTTTGTTGATAATATCAGTGAATGTTGCAGCGAAACGGAAGCCCAGCAGGAGGATGCCCAAGCATCAAGTTGTCTTTGGCCTGCTCTACCTCCGGTGGTTACTAAATCAATGTAGAAACGCTTGAGCTCTCCCTTCGATGGTTACAGAATAAAAGAAGGTACGTCTTAGCAGTGATGATGTCGCTACGATTGCTCTGCGCAGCTATTGGAGTGATGGTGCTCGCATATTTGTGGCTCATTTGGTGCAGTAGAAATACGTTAAATGTGTTGGTTGAAGCCTCTTATTGCCTCTTTGATTCCCAAAACAAAACTCTCTAATCGATCTCTTCCCTTCAAAATCTGTTTTATACAAGACTTCGCCAGGTATGGGCGGTTTGGTCGATGGCATTGATACTATGCAGCGATGGTTCCATGACTGAGACTTGTGGGAATGTTGCAGGCTAGAATACGCCCAGTTTCCTCAGAACAGTGTGGAAAACCCTAAGTCATCCCATCGTCCCCATTCCCAAAGATTTGTGAGCATGCAGAGAATAACAAGAGAGAACACGGGACAGACTGACAAAACAGACTGAGTGTTGAGCAGACTAGTAGTCAGACGTACAAAGGAACATTTTTGAAGAGACAGAATGACAGACATAATAATGCAGACTCGCGGGCAAGAGGTCAGATGCATTTCACACAGGAAGGGAAACGCAAACGCTCAGCTCTGATTATACTGTTGGAACGCGTAAATAAGAAAAGCATTAGTTGTATTCATCAATGATATGATACATGTATAAATACATATTTAACTAGCACAGTCGCAAAGTTGTTGGTGAACGTAGAAAGGTGATGCCAAAGCTTCTTTCTGAATAAAAGTGGTAATATAGAGCTGAGGAAATCTAAAAGTTAATTTCAAATGTGGTAATTTCAAAGGTTAATCAGTTAAACGTAGCAATCATATGGTGGTACAGTGATTTCTTAATATGATTAGGTAAATGTTAAAAAGTAAACAAGTTAACTGATGCATTCAAAAATACAAGGAAGTTATGAAGAGTAAATCACATTCATTGATTTGGGAGGACGACTAAGAATATGCCAGCATCTTCAATTGTTAACCATTAGATTAGAATTTTAAATTAAAAGGTGATTAATTGTACCCATCTCCAATAAGTATACACCTTTCTACTTAATTACTGTTAAATTCATCGTCCAAGATTTCTTGGAATTTTAATAGTTTTTCCTATTACTTGACGGTTCATAATTCTAATAACTTTTCCTATTACTTGACGGTTCATATTACTTGACGGTTCATATTCATCAAGACCTTGGAATTCTAATAACTTTTCCTATTACTTAAGGATTCATACTCATCAAATAAGTAACCCTATAAATTACATTTTTATTTAAAAAAAAAAAAAACTATGTGAGAGCTTAAATAAAATGTCATTTCAAATACAAGAAACACCATATTTCCTCTAATATAACCCTATGGATTACATTTTTAACAAAAAGCTTTGTGGGGGCTTAAATAAAATGTCATTTCAAATACAAGAAAGGACATATTTCCTCTAATATATAAAAAAATATGGATGGTAGGTGGTTGTCATTACAATGATGATTGGTTGTCAATATTTAAAGGAAATATAATCAAGTTGACAACTTCCTACATTTTGAATTAAAGTCTAAAGTCATGCAAAACCCAAACTTCTACATCTTGAAGAGAAGAACTAGCTTGTAGTGATTAGCAAATAGCCGGCTATGTGACAATCAATGAATCAAAGAACAATCACTTGAAGGATGTGGAACTACTTATTATTCAAATGTGGAATTAAGTTCATCTCATGTTGTGTTTATGATATAATAAAAATAATTCAAAACAATGAAATGATGGTTGAACCTAGTAACATCATTAAGTTTTGACACATTTTTGTATTGATAAAAACTTTTAATTTTTTTTAAATGTTTTTTGTGTTGTAGTTATGATACTTTATTGATGCTTCAAGGACTTCAAAACTATAGCAAGATTGTTGTTATAACGTTGCAATTGAGATATAATTTTTTTATTTTTTTTTATGTTTGTGTTGTTAAAATGTTCTTGTCACTAGTTGTCACTAAAACATTACTATTTTGACATTAAGGGACCATAGAAAGAGTTGAAACTTGATACACTAAGAAATGTTGGGGTTTCGACAAATGTTTGTCAAAATTTTGATATAAACTGAGATCACAAAAAAGATTCAAACACGACACATGGGATTGAATGTATGTTGAAAAATAAACGATTATAATGATATGTTGAAAATGTAACAAATGTTTATTGACGATTTGTTTTTTTGTATTTTGTCTCATTTGTGACAACCTAAACATCAATTCAACATCAAAATTTGAACCCAAATGTAATAGTATCTTGGTCTCACCCGATTAACTAAGAGCACATCTAAATCCTTCAGAGCATTTTCCCAATAAGTTATCTTTGGAAGCCAATATTCTCCCCCTCCATCTTCCATGGCCGCATTGAAATGAGTAATATATTACTTTATTCCTTTCTTAAATTTTTCCATCTCTTTTAGTGTTTTGAATGGCGACAATGTTATCATTGACTTTGCAAACTCTAGATACATATCCCTTAGGTATGTTATCATCGACTTTGCAAACTCTAGATACATATCCCTTTTGGAGGTTGAAGCCTTTCCAAGTGCAAGTTATCCTAGACATACTTCTATTTAAGAGTGATATCAATGTTCAAGGGTTCAAAGATTTGGCTTAAACATATTTCCATGTGAATAAGTTCTTTGACAAGAAGATCGCATTCACTATATTGAAATTTTCACTCTATTCCCTCGATCAGTGGCAGGTTTATGTTCCTCACAGTGACATGAAATTGGATAAGAACTTATTTATCATTGTTCTGATTTCAAAGAGATCCTTTGGTGAAACTTCCTCCTTATGGACTACTTCAAAGATCAATGCATATAGTGGCATCAACACCAGTAGAAGCAAGGATACTATGTTGTCAACTACACTTAGGAATTCCATACTAAGCATATTCCACTAGACATACGTGGCAGGAAGAAGGTCAAGTTCGATGTACAAGTTGGTCTTGCATTGATATGTTCACCAAGATGGATTCCTTACCTTCAACGCCCTCAATGATGTCTACCTAGACACAATGAAAGTCAAGAAGTATAAGTCAAAGAACTCTCGCAAAATTCCTTAGCATTCATCAATGTCCTATTGATCCCTCTCAACAAAGCAATTTACATCCATAGATTATTAGAAAGACCAATTAGTCCCACAATATAATCAAGGCGAGAACTAATACCATTGCGATCAATGGCAATGGAAAGAGTAGCAATAGTCTTGGACTTAGAGCTAAATCAATATAAGTGGATATTCAACAAGAAGCAACAACTCAAAAGATACAAAAATATCACACATTGACAAAGCATGAAACACGTGAATCTTGAGGCTTGATCATGTTTTTTGGTGGGACATACAAACAAGATATGCAAAAAATGCATGACGAGCTAAGCTTGTACACATTATTGTGTTACTCCTGTTAGAATTAGGGAGAAGAAACATAAAGTATACCTTTTTCAAATTTCTGAAAAACTAGATCAGCAAGATCATAGTAGATCTTAAATAGAACAGAAATCAATAGGAAGACAGTAGATCTGAAACTTAGATCTGAAGCATAGATATCTAAGTAAGCAAATCAATAGATCAAGTTTCTGAGCAAGCAAACCAATAGATCTAAACCATAGGAAAACAATAGATCTAACTTTCTCAGTAAGCATGACAATAGATCTAACTTTTTGAACAATATTTCTGAGTATATACATCAATTTGATCTGAACTAATAGATCTAAACATTGAGCATTACAATATAGTAGATCTGAACAGTATAAAGCAATATAGCCATAAAATTATTTTTGAACAATTAGATCTAAATTAGAATGAGTAGATCTAGATCTAAACAATTCAAAATTGTGAGTCAGCAACTTACCTTGATATTTTCTTACCTCTGCAGCATGAAGAACAACATGACACAAATGAGGGATGAGAATCCACTGTAGTATGCTCAGAATAAAGTTTGGAGTCATGGATTTTCCTCTAGGGTCAGATCACTCATCAAGAGAAGTATAGGACTGATCAAAACCTTCACCCTAGAATACTCAAAACCCTACAAACCCCCACACACAAGAGTGGCTGCCAGAAAGGTGGGACGACTACCTAAAGTAAAGGTTATGCCACCTTACCAGGGTGCTACGACCCTCAACAATACAGATCCAGGGGACGACAGCCTTCAAAGAGGGTTTTGTTGATGAAAGAAGAGGGCTAGCAAGTGGCAAACAGGGTAAGCAACAATCACATCATTCCCACCAGAGAAAAGGGCACTCTGATCTTCCACACAGCAACAAAAACTCAAACAACACATGGCAGCAAGATGAAGAGGAAGAAACCTGTCACAAGAAGGTTGTTCACTACCACAAAGGTGGCCGCAAGCTTCCTCAAAGGAGCCACACACTGTCACAAGGGCCGCTAACTGTTATTAGGAGGCCAAAGACTGTTACAAGGAGGCTGCTAGATTATCTAAGGAGGCCGCAGACCATAAAGAAGCAATCCCCCAATATGAAAAGAAAAGATGAGTGTATGAGAGGAGGGAGAGGGGTTCTTATTTATATTTTTGGGTAGGGTTTAGGATAAAAGAAATATTATCAAAATAATATATTTTATTAATATAAATATTAATTAAATATATTTAATTAATATAAATATTAATTAAATATATTTAATTAATATAAATATTAATTAAAAATATTTATAAATTATATTAATTAATATTTCTTATATTAACCCCTAAGACAAAATACAAAACCCAAAAGCAAACTCAAGCCCAAAACAAACAAAACAAGGGTGGTGGGTTTAGGAGAGGTTTACACATGTCCATATACTTCTCAAGGTAACTAATCAACTTTATCATCACTACATATGGGATACATCCCTCATGTGGTCATGCCCACCTTCAAATGAGGGTCATACACCAACAAACACCTGATCAAGGACCATGTTACCCCAGAACATTTTTGGGGTCTTATCCACCAAGGTACAAGACCAAGGATCAACCCATGTCCCAGACATGGGTACCCTGGAACATATCAAGGGGCCCTAGACATATCTAGGGACTTTAACTGCTTGGTCCCAGACCAAGAACCCCAGTCATCTACTGGGGGGCCTCACAAGGGTCTTCACTGCTTGGTCCCAGACCAAGAACCCCAGTCATCTACTGGGGGCCCTTACAAGGGTCTTTTGCTGCTTGGTCCCAGACCAAGAACCCCAATCATCTACTGGGGGCCCTTACAAGGGTCTTTTGCCATGGCTCTGATTGTTTGGTCCCAGACCAAATCCCCAAGAGTGCACTGGGAGCCCTAGATCTCAGCTAGGGTCTTTGCCATCCTCCCAGAGAATGGTTCTTGCAGCTGCTTTAAATTCAACAACTCCAAACCTATAACAACAAGGGTGTGAAATTTAGAGTTGGAAACATCACCTTCTGGTAGACCTTTAGAACAAACTTTCTTATGTCTCTTTTGGCAGACCTTTGGGACATAATTTCCCAACCTCTCTAATGTCATCTTTGATGGTACTTGTTATCCCCATTTTTTAGGGATAACTAAGGAGATGATGTCTCGAGGCCATCAGGTTGCAGACATGGAGTACCGAGAGATAGCCTGACCAATAGTGTCCACTTGCACATATGGAGACCCACTTCACCACCACAGATTCCAAGGTCATCATAAGAGTATCCACTGCACCAGCTTGCTTCCAGAAGACATTGTGTCTTGCTCCATGAGGTACAAACCAGGTATTATGGTGAGTGTCATTTCAATATTTGAGGCATTTGAGTTTGTTGCATTTATAACTACTTTTGATTATGGGTAAAATCATGAAGATGGGTAACACTTTTGTGAGAATCAGGTCTCTAAAATTCCCAGTGACATTTTTTCGGCCGAAAAAATGTTGCTATGAATTTTTTCGACTGAAAATTTGCATGTCAAATTGGATGGCGCCCTTGAAATTCGTGTACAATATTTTTCGGATGAATTTTTTTCCTACGGTAAGCATATTTCGGCCAAAATACTTTTCGGGCGAAACATTTATTTTTAACAGATTCCGTTAAAAACTATGTTTCGACCGAAAGAATATTTCGGCCGAAAACCTGAAAATGGGACTGTTTGCAGGAAACTACAAATTCTCTCCAACTTACTTGATCTTTGGAGGTAGCGGACTCCTACAAATACTCAAAATTTAGTTTCGGAATTGATACCAACATTTTCAAAATTGAATCTACTTTCATTGGGTATAATTTGTTTTCATTTTCATTGTTTTTGTCTAATTTTATAAAAAAATCACTGCATAATATTTTTAGGTGAGATTATGATTTAGTGAAATAAAAAATCCATATCTCTAAAAATACACAGCGGAAAATTATGGAAAATTTATATTCATAATCCTTAAAATGTTCTCTTCAAAAGGGTATTTTTAGATTTTAATTTTAAGTAAAAATTAAGATAGATACATGGTGAGGGAAAACATGTGTTTAAAATCTGCAACTTTTTTAGGTTGGTCAACTTAAAAAAATTCTAGAAATTATAATATTCATCCGTTAGATTCAAAACTATAGTCATCACAAAATAGAGTCTATGTAGATTGTTGTAGTATATTTCGTTTGTCAAAAACAAAAGTTTAATAATGGATACATTGTTGTGGGAAAAAATAACTCATTATCTTTCCCTTCATTTTTAAGAAACATACTGTCAAACAATTGTCAAATTGACATATCAAATCTCAATAAAAAAAATTGAAAAATAGTCAGTAGAAATTTAACAAAATTCTTCACAAGTTTTGTTTTTACAGTAAAGTAAAATTCTAAATAAAAAAATACTTTTGTTTACCGGAAGTCGAAGAACCTGTTAAAATTAAAAAAAAAAATTGTCATAAAACAAGCAAAAGTGTTACCCATCTTCATGATTTTACCCTTATGTAACGCCTGTTATCGCTCAGTTTGTAGGAGGGGTTTAGGTTAGCTTGAGTCAAGGCTTCAAACTGGCGTAACAGGAGCTTCCCCACCCACTGTCACCTCGATGGGGAGCTCTTTCTATTTAGGATGGCTAGTCCAAGGGAGACGTCCC
>ML787160.1:285858-300393 GCA_009831015.1 Picea engelmannii
ACCAAAGGTCACTGCCCTGGTTTGGTGACCAGATAGTGGCAATGTCATACTGCTAAATACCTATGAACATAATGGGCCGGCTCGTGATGAGACCTCCCATCCTCTTGGTTAGGTCTTGCATTTATTTATTTATCATTTTTCTTGGGGTCCCTTAGTTTCTTATCGAGAGGCTTTTTATTGCCTTCTCGGGGATCCCTTGGGTGAAGCATCTCTAGGTTTTATTTCCTATGGCTTTTATCTTTTACCAGCTGCTTTTACCCCCTGGGCCTTTAGCCCCTTCTTTCCACAAGACAAGATGTACCCTGAGAGGTCGTCCTAATGGCCAGACTAGGGGAATGGGATGGATGAGCGGGGTATAAGATGTAAAAGTGACAAGATGGTGGGAGCGGACGATGGCTCTGCAAATCCCCCTTGGTGGCTAACCAAAACCCATGAATACCAGCTTGCTAAGTTACCCCATCAATCACCCCAACAATGGTCAAGTGGATTAGTGTAAGATCCAAGCAGTCATCCGAAATGAAAGGAACCTAATGCATATATAAGAAGGTTATAATGATCAAATGTGACACATACCATGATACCTCGGACCAATTACCTCCTGGAGCAAGAGTCCTCTCCGATGCAAGCCCAAGCTGGTGGTGATGGATGCTGCTACTGCTGACAGGACAAATCTGGCCGAGAAGAAGAAAAATGGGCCCTCAAGGGCCATGCTCAAGTCGATCCGCTCTCGTACTCCATGTCTAGGACCATGTGGGCCTCGAGACATGATCTCCTAGTTATCCCTAGATATCGGGGATAACAACGCCTACTTGGAGTTTATGCTCCTTACCGTGTTTCACCTTGGTGGTTGACATTGTGCCCTAGTAAGTGGTCACCCTTAGGGATGGGTTTGCTACTGGGAATTCCCCTTGACAAGTTATCGTGCCACTCCCAACCATACTTGTCACTTTCCATACTTCATCCCCTCGTTTCCTTACCTTTTGGGATTTTTGGGTGTATTGACCCAAGAAGGGATTGTCCCTCATTTCGTGGGAAGAAGGGGTTGAAGGCCCATAGGGGAGATAGTTGGAAAAAGATAAAAGCCTAATTATGAACCTTCCAGATGCTCACCCAAAGAGGTCTTGAGAGTAATGAAACGCCTCTCCTAAAAAATCAAAGACCTGCAAAAGCAAATTTCACATTATATAATTATCCCCACTTGTTGAGGTGTGTACACTCATGCGGTGTCCCTTTCTTTCCTTGTATATGACACTCTGTGTACCTCTAGCTTCAAGTGGCCTTGTGGTGTTGCCCCCCAAGCTAATTGATTCACCAATAGGGAGTACCCAAGTTTTGGGATTGTTAATTAATTAATGGCATTAAATGGGCTTGGAAAAAGGATGCATTGAAAACGAAAGTGCAACACACCCTCTACACAGGCACCCATAAAACTACGATCCCTTGTATGTCATGAACCCCATGCCCAAAGGTTTTTTCCCCATCCATATCATCTCTTCCACGTGACTTAGAAAGGGGATTCTCCTGGGAAACATTCCTTGAACTAGGGGAGGATCCACCCAATATGTCACCCTGTCAACCCTCCCATACCTAAACTTGGTAAGTTGCACAAGGTCTTTAAGCAATTGTTTAGTTTGATGAGGTGGTTTTGGATGCACATGCTTAGGTGGCTCTTTTATTGACTTGATTTACTCATCATGATAATTTGACTTGAGATCCTTGGAGGGTGTACTCATTGTCTTTGCAGGACCATGCTTGGTGGACGGTTTTGGAAGAATAAGCCTAGTTTGGGCTTCCATGGGGTTTGAAGCCCACAAGTTGGATGCTAAGGGCCCACACTCCAGATGATGATGACATGCCTTTGGAGGCCTAGAGGACACCTTGGAGGATCTTTCCCATCCCCTACATGCCAAACGATTTGCTTGGAAGGGTCAAAACGTCACCCTTGAGGGCTTGACGTCATATCAAGGCTACGGTTTTGGTGGTGGTTGAGGACAATTGGCACGTTTGAAGGAGAGAAGCCTTGGATCCTGGAGGAGAAGGTTGGCTTGAAGGCACTTGGCCTTTGGAGGCCTAGCGCACTCTTCTCCTTCTCCAATGACTAACAAAAGTGCTAAAATGTCACCCTAGAAGGGTGACGTCTCACTTTACGGTTTTACCATATGTGCAAAATTTGAATTAAAAAGTATTATTTTGTGTAAAGGGGAAAAATAAGGGTTGTTGTCCCCTAATTTTGTGGTTTACCCTAAGATTTGTGGACAAACATGTTTTAGAACATTTTGTATAAATAAAGATCAACTCTATTTCATTTTGATATAGCTCTCCCATTGGAGAAGACTATATTGGCTGAAATTTGCGCCTTACTTGGGCATTTCTCTTTATCTCTCTTGGTTACATTATATTGTGATGGTTTATCTTTGCTATTGGATGGATGGATGATATGCTAGCTCTCCTGGAGGCTTGTTTCTTTCTTATGGTGGAATTTGCTTAGTGAATTAGGGTTTCATCTTGTTAATGCTTCAACTAGGTAAGGATTTCATGTTTATTGCTCTCTTTTCTTGGTTGTAAGGTTAATGTGATGATATATTGTGGAGTATAAGGGCATACAACCCCCACAAAGTTCATTATAATCATTTGGAATAATCTATTGTGCGAAGGATACTAGGAGTAAAAAGGCTTACACCCTTCTACGTATCCCTTGTTGGTTAGGGTTTTCCTTGGGGAGTAAAAGGGCTTACAACCCCAAGGAAGTAACTCATCCAACTTGTTTATTCAAGAGACTCCATTCACCCAATAAAAAGACACCTGTCTTTATGCATTGGAGAAGTAAATTATTGCATAATTGGTAATCATGAAAAGTTAAGATATTGAAATCGTCTAAGTTGGAATATTTTCTTCGTGCTCTAAGCTTGCTAAGACCACAAGGGTGTCTTGTTTCTCCAATTAGTTCTTGCTTCTGTTATAACAATAAAACTATAGCCAATAGGGTTGCAGCAAGCCCTAAACACTTTCTTGAATAACTCACAATTCAACCGTCGGAAGTTGTCAATATTTTGCCCCTACAATCTACTAGTCCTAGTGCACTTTTTGGGTGGATTGTTTGCAATTTTCAGTGGTTGATTTCTCTGCTGTAACAATTTGTTTGCTATAGCCATAAGGATGAATATTATAACTGTAGTACTTGTTTATTACAACCTTGTTCCATTGCTAAAGTCTTGTGTTTATTTACTAGAGTTATACTAGTGTTTAACTAGCTTATCTCTTGCATCATTTGATAGACTTATAGAATTTGTTTAGCAGCTTAACTTAGGGACAACAACTTAGCTTATTTACTGCTGCAATTAGGGTCAACAAGCTTAACTTGCTTTTCCACTTAATATATTACGTGCAAACTTGGTTTCTCTTGCGTCTCGAGCATGTACAATCATCCTTTGCAGGTACTCATACTTCTTGGCAACCATTGGCCACCACCAAGGCCCTTTCTCAAGTCTTTCCTCACTTAGTATCTTGACCTATAGGAGCTACACTTCCATACTCTCATTTTCCATTTCATTTTCCCCTAGGGTTACCCGGGATTCCCCCCTTGAGGTGATCACCTCACCTCTGAGGTGACAGTGGATAGGTATTCTCCTAGTTATCGCCATCTTGTGGTTTGGGTCAGGCTTTTTCCAACCTGTTAGCACTCCGTAAATCTATTTGGATGATAAATAGACAACGAAGGTAACTCTTTCAACCAACTTTGAGACCCGAAACTAGCCTTTCGGATCTGGAGAGGGCTCTCTCAGAAATGACGTGGTCTCCGCGCGGGATATGGCTTTACGAATGATGGCTAGATTTTAAAACTGGTGATGAAATGTTTCTGGTTATATTGGCGCAGGTAAGTAAAACTCGGGCTATGGGGTCGGTCTGAGGAAGAGACGGAACAAATGACTCAGTGATTGGATTCGAGAGGAAAAGGCTAGGTGAGCGACAACCTTCAGTGTTAATCGTAAAGTATGGCGGGAGAAAAAACAGAGGGAGCGAACTCAAGAGCGTCGATGTGGATGAATTCAGAGTTAACTCAATAAGAAAACACTTTGTCTAAGTGGTGCGAACAAGGGGCGCAGTACAACAAATCCGCAGGTTCGAAAATTCGTTCCAAAATAGACAATATGAGATATGAAATTAAAGATAACAGGAAAGAACATACACAGAGAAAGAAACACAATACATCCAACTATCGCAACTAGAATCTTTACATCAAAATGCAGAACATTTGCATTAAGTTTCAGTCAAAAACACTCAGACTTCTTACAAAAGCATTGATTTCTTAAAATTGCCAACCAACCATGTTTACATAAAAATGATCCCCTTATATAGAAATCTAATGTCACCCTTGGCTGTTAGGGTCGAGCTACTCTCTCCTGGAATCATGGATCCATTTTCTTTGAAAGAGAACAATAAATTCTACGGATTCACTAAAAATAAAAAACCTGACTTTGCCAAATCATAATCGTAACGGAAATATTCTTTACAATCATTGATCATGATCCAAATTCGACCATATGGTTGTGATGAGCCATCATTTGCACTATTGGACACTCTGTCATCCATGCACAACAAGTCTGCTACGCAACAATAACCTACAACAAAAACACAGCAGAATGTGCAACAAACTAGTAAAATAGGCGTTAAAGATGACATTGTATCTCACTAATAAAAACTTATTTTTATAAATTGAGAGAGGTTTTTGTAGTTAAGATCGTTATCAAGAAAAACCTCTCTCGGTTTCTTGAAATTCATCTCCAGCTGGCCGGAATACGTGTCGCAAAAACATGTCTCGAATAGGAAATCACAAAAACTGAAAAATAGGGCTCAAATATTCCTTCGAATCTCCCAATCCGTGACACATTTTTCAAATCTGAGAGAGGTTTTTATTATTTGATTTGTCCTCGACAAAAACCTCTCGAGGATTTTCAAAATTCCTCTCCAGTTGGTCAGAAATCGATCTTGAAGTTGACCACTAAACTAGTAATTTGCGCAATGCGACCTGTAGCTTGTGTGCTGGAAAAATCCACTGTGCAAAAACATCCTATGTATGACAGAATCCATTGCGCGACAACATCCTTTGCGCGACGACATCCTCTGCGCGACAGCATTCTCTGCACGGTGCGCAGTGAATTTTGCAGCGCACAATTGCAAATGGAAATGGAACAAATAAATGATAAGCTTCCTTTTGAAGATGACCCTTGGGGATGTTAGATGATGCCAGTCATAAAAACAATATGGGTGCTAACATGCATGACTTTGCAAATTGTTGACAAACCTATAACCTCAGCTATGAAAATCATGGTGCTAACACAACCTATAACTTGTGCGATAACAATACTTACAACAATATTATTGTTGTAATCATAAGTAAGAGCTATTATAGTCTCATTTTCATAATAGATGGGACATTGACAACTAAAAAGGAAAAGATAGGTAACACTAATTGTGAATAAAAGCATGCAAAGTAAACTACCATTCAAAAGGTATGTTAGGGAGATAAACTCAAGATTCCCTCTATCCCCATGTTTGTTTTTCAAACCAACAAATATAGGAACGTTGTGGTGAAATATCATCAAAACTAATAAAGGGATATGCAAGAGTGTATAGTAAGAACCTCGACAAACACAACCCCTGATGCTTGCAACATTATTTGGAAGATGGACAAATTATGTTTCTTTTTTCAAACATTTAAAATGAATATATTATAGTTTAATGAATATATATTTTCCTATTATCAGATATGGTTTTATACTTTATCGAAAAATTCGTCAAGACTTCACAATGTTTTATAATTTAGTGAAAGATTTGTCAAGATTTTACAAGACTTTATAATTCAGTGAAACATTCGTCAAGATTTTATAATTTAGTAAAATATCCGCCAAGATTTTACAAGACTGTATAATTCAGTAAAAAATTCGCCAAAAAATTATACATACATATTATATTATTGATAAAATAGCTTTCAAATTTTTCTATGTATCATGGATATTCATCCATTTATTATACATATAAATTCAAGAGGGATTCTTAAAATTTTCCCTGGTTTGTACTAGACCAAACATTGCCCAAGTAGTGAGAGTTTTCAATGGATTCATGGCTAATTCTAGACATGAACATTGGGTTGTAATAAAGAGAGTCTTATAGTATTTGTGAGATACTTCTTAATATTCCATTTGTTGACGTTTCAGGGGACCCACACTCTGTAGATATATAGGGTTACGTGGATTTTGATTGGGCAATAGACGTAGATAGAAGGATATCTACGAACGAATGTGTGCTTCGATCGTTTGGTGGAGCAATAAGATGGATGAGCAAGTGACAAGCTATGGTCATTTTTTCTTCTACAAAGGTAAAGTATATGGTAGCTACTCATGCTTGTAAGGAGGCCATTTGGCTTATGATACTGTGTTCATAAGTAATGCTAAGTTAGAGAGCTATTACAATTCAATGTGATGGTAACAATGCTATTTGTCTGACTAAAAACCCAACCTTTCTTGCGAAGACAAAGCATATAGATATCTAGTATTATTTCGTTACAAACATGGTAAAGGATGGAAAGGTGATACTAGAGAAAGTTGACACTTTGCATAATGTTGTAGATGCATTGATGAAACCGGTGAATACAAATAAATTCAAGTTGTGTTGTGATTCTATGGACCTTATGGTCCCTATCAATTAACTCATGGTTTGATGCATCTCCCTATACTCTTGCAAGGTACATGATTAGTTGGAGAATGTTGGAACAAGTATGTCATACACTTTGTAGTCGTATAGTGAAGCAAGTAATAATAATTGTTGAATAGTAGCGGGGAATCACTATTGAGCAATGCATGAGAATAACTACTAAGTAGTGGCAAGGAATAAATGCAGATCACTAACAAGCAATGAGTGCTAAGTGGACGCAGTTGGCCAATTAATTGCTCGCAACGCCCAACATGTAAAAATGAGAAACAATAAACGGTCTACGGTTTTGTCATGCCTATTTATTGAGTGTTAGCATTGAACAAAAACAAAGTGTGAGTTTTAATTTACTAGAATCCTTATGCTACTATTAAACATTCTTGTTGAGAGAAAAGAGACTCTCTAATGTATTGTAACCATTTAGTGGTTGAATAATACATTAAACATGCTTTAGAGTGTGGGGTTTTTCTAGCAGAAGGGTTTCTCAAGAAATTGTTATCTATACTTTATAGTGTGGGGTTTGTCTAGGGAAAAGGGTTTCTCAATAACTTGTTATCTAATTGCTTGTATGTCCTTGTATTGTTTATTATTGCAATTATGTTTATTTAATTAGTCTAAGAAGAGTATTCCACACCTATACATCCTTTCAAGTTCATGACAATGATTTTTTAATTTCAGTGCTCTATTACAATGCCAAAGTATATAGAGAGACTTACTCATGTTTGACAGTAACTTTGAAAAACTTTGAAAACCCTCTAGTCATATGCCTACAAGTGTTTTCTCTAGCATTGTAACTTATTAGCCCCTAATTGTGACAATATGCACAATTGTTCTATAATGTCATAAAGATTTTTTTTGACAAAAAAGAAAACTATACTATACATTTAATTTACATCGTCCCTTTCCAAGACCTTTACAAAAATACTTCCCATTCTTTTACACGTTGAAAGCCAAAATTTAAACCACTGCAAAAGCAGAACAAATATAATGACCATTTTATCCACATTTTTTGTTGGATTGCCGCAAGCGCAGATTTTCACTTTGCCTTGAGAAGCTTTTAGGGACCTTAGTGGCTTTAACAATTAGCTTTAAGTGGAGACTTTTGCTTTTTCCATCTTTATTCTTCAAGACTTCGTCTTAGTTTCTCATGAAAAGGGTTATTCATCAAGAAACCAGAATTGGGTTATTAGTCTTAATTTATTAATACAGTACCTCAACATCGGGCTGGTAACATAGGTTTGGTTTCCTTTCTGCAGGGAATTAGTGCCAGCATCTTGCCATGCTTTTCATTTATTCACCTTATTAACGAAGTCCTTAATGATCACCCTCCCCCTCCATTCCTCCACATCACGTACATCAATTGTAATTGCTTTTTGTAATAGTCATGTTTACATCACTTATAATTGCATTTTTAGTAGTCATGTTGTTAAGAACTCCATGTTTTAATAAATACAAATCAATGTGTTGTTTTTAATGTTAGAATAAAGCTTACTTTAGGAGACTAGATTGAGTTGGTTGAAGATTTGTAGGAGGCTGTTGAGATATCTTCTCAACCACTCCCTCCAAATATGGAATCGGTTGGATCTGAATCCAGCTATATATTTACCTATGTATGTGTGTAAGAGTGCAGTAATACAATCTATTGTTTGTATGTTATTCCTGTGCAATGGCTGCTCTTCCAATTTCTCATTTGGTATCAGAGCATGGCTGGGCTTAATCCCTCACGGGAATACCCAGGAAGATGTGAGAGCCTGAATTGTAATAGTCGAGTTTAGTGTTTTAGATTAATTGTTTTCGTGTGTTTGTGAGTATTAATTTGGTTGCATGGAAGAGAAGCGCTACATGTCTTGTTGTAAGCGCATCATCTATTACCAGAACRGTCGCATCTAGGAAGAATATTGTTGCCCATTGTTTGAAGAAACACTACTACGTTAAAAAGGAGGAAATCGCTATCTGGGATCAACATCAGCGTGATGTCAGAGGTGTAGTCCAAATCCATTATTTTTTTGCTGGACGAGTTGCACTGCGTGAGCAAAGGGCAACGTGGAGCTACACGACCTGCGTGCGTACTAAGGAGGTCACTCCAGAGGTGTAGTCCAAATCCATTATTTTTTTGCTGGACGAGTTGCACTGCGTGAGCAAAGGGCAACGTGGAGCTACACGACCTGCGTGCGTACTAAGGAGGTCGAGTGTTACAGAATATCTTTGCGTATGTGGGATCGTTGTGGGAGATGTGCAAGTCGTATGATTGTTGGAGGCTGGAGACTGTGCGGTGAAGGACTCGTTGCATGGACTCGCGCTTGAAGATTGCTGCCAGATTATAAAAGAATCTTTACGGGCTTTCTCTTGTTGTAGAATATGGACAAGAATTACAATTTACAGCCTGTTGGTCGGCATTGCAGAGTCGTTGTTGTACGAAGTCCACGACAACTTTTGCCCCTTTCTTGGTTGCATTCGTCAGAGTTTTATGTCAAATTGATTATTTTTATATTGTTTAAGTTGTAAAGAAGAACCAAATTTTGAACATAGTGATGTAGTTCAAACTTGTAGTTCTTGCGTGTTTTTTGGTGCCACAAGAGCATGTTACTAGTTTGATTATGTCAAGTATGTTATAAGTTGTAGATTCTTGTTGTACTTCGGTGCTCCAAGATCAACAATTACAGGTTACATTTATCTGGTGAGTTTAAAGTTTTGTGTAAGTGTTTATGTAAAAATAAAAACTTGTATTTTGATGCAAGCTAGTAGCCCCAGTATCAAGTACATTGTTTTTATTGGAAGTCACCTTGTGTAAAGGAATGTTGAGGACATTCAGTATCCAAACTTTTCTTCTAGATACTGAAGGATAGCCGAAAGCAAAAATCCTACAGATGAAGGCAAGTTCATAGAATGCATCAATAATTGTCAACTTTTATCACGGAAGCCCCGATGAGCCAAGTTGTCAAATTGTCCAGTATACAAGTGCAAGAAAGATGGTCAGAGGCGTTTTGACTTTAAATGTGTCGATGGAAAGCTCGAAGAAGAGGAAGAAGAAAGAGTGGAAGCCGTGTGATTGCAGAGTGAGTTTCAGTGCTGAGGAAGACCAGACAGACAAACAAAAGTTTAAGTATTGTAATTTGTAAAGTAAGCATTAAGGGAGTGTGTTAGAATAAAGCTTACTTTAGGAGACTAGATTGAGTTGGTTGAAGATTTGTAGGAGGCTCTTGAGATATCTTCTCAACCACTCCCTCCAAATATGGAATCGGTTGGATCTGAATCCAGCTATATATTTACCTATGTATATGTGTAAGAGTGTAGTAATACAATCTATTGTTTGTGTGTTATTCCTGTGCAATGGCTGCTCTTCCAATTTCTCATTTTTAACATGTTAAAATGTATTTTTCTAATTTAAAAAATAAAATTAAAATACAATAAAAAAAATATAAAAATAAAAGTTCCAAACAACAATCAGAGAACTACCATAAACAAAAAGTTTCCAAAACCTAAGGCCATTAATTTGATGCATACATGAAGACAGAGCTGCATTTATTCCATATATCCTAAAAAGATGTATATCATCTTAGGATACGACATACCTCGAATACATGGCATTTAATATAACACTTGGGTGCATTTAATAAGTTCACGATTACATAGCCAATATCTTCAAATAGTACACTGATTGCAATAACAGATGAAGTGAGATTTCTTCATAAAATTATTCCTCAGCTTTCGAAAGTGAAAGTTCAATCTTCAAGCCAGCTCAAAGAAAAGGTTTCTCGCACAACACGAATGGTGAGGTTAGGAATGGTCGACTGCCACGCTCGTCTTTCCTCATCATTCTCGGATATAATTACATGTTTTAAAGATCTTGGTCTGGATGCAGGCAGATTCTTCAATCTTGAGCACTCCCTCATGTCCAAAGTCTCTAAGTTTGATAGCCGATAAAATTCAGTGGGAAGGTTCTGCAAACCACTGCACAATGAAATATCAAGATATTCTAGTTGCCTGAGTTTGCAGATAGAAAGAGGCAGCCTGGACAAACTTGGACATGCAGACAATCTCAGCACCTTAAGTAAAATTAACCGTCCCAAGTCATCAGGTAAGTTTGGGACAAGGTGGCAATTAGTAATAGACAACCTCTGAAGAGAAATTAAACTGCATAACTTGATTGGCAGTTTCCCCAAATCACTGCAGTGATCAAGATTAATTTCTATGATGTTTGGAAAGTTCAGGGCTTCAGGTTCATTATCCACTAGAATGATATTTCCAAGGCCTTCGCATAGGCATACATACAACTTTTCCAACGTCTCCCAGGATTTGCAGTTTTCATAAAGAGGAGGCACAATCAACTTGTTAAGAAGCACAGACCTAATCTGAACAGGTGAAGGAAAGTTTGGCAGCCCACTAAGTCTTGCGCGCTGAGAACCGTAATTGTATATAATAAGAACCTTCAGTTTTGGCATGGTATGTAAAAATGTTGGAAGACAGTATTCACTTGATGCAAAGAATAAACCCAAAGCTTCCACTTCACGAAAGTCTATTTGACACCAATTTTGCTCTTTCATAGCACCTGCAAGTTTCAAATGTAAAATTCAATATAATATGCTGCTAAAAATGCTTATCAAACATCTTAATAAATTTGAAAAATTATTGGATTGAACTATTAGTTATTCAATGATTAAACGAAGCAAGCTTCAAGAGTGGCTTGACCTGTATGAATTGAAAGAAACCTGGCGCGAGATGACTGATCTCTGAGAGTTTGCCATTTTCTGGGAATTCTATCATCTTTGCAAGGCATGAAAAGCCTCTCGCTATTCTGGCTGGCTAAACGCAAAGCTAAATCCCGCATCACATCATGCTGAGAAAAAGAGAGTTCAGAGGCACAGTTGTATGTGATGGGCCCGTCCCTAACACATTAAAATCTTGTTGTATTAACCAAACCAATAATGATATACTCAAAAGTCCCCTTTTATATGTATTTTGACACAACAACATAAGCACTGTTATATGCAATGACCCCCTCCTAACACATCAAAACCTTGTTGTATTAACCAAACCAATAATGATAAACTACAAAGACATTTTTTATCTATATTTTGACAGAACAACATATTTATTGATGCTTGTTAGACTTCTCCCTGTGAGTGTATGAAGAACGATCGATAATAAACAATGTTTAACATTTTAAAATGATTTTCAAGATTTTAAAATTTCCTCTTTTTCATAAAACTCTGGATTTTAATAAATCAAGGTGAAGATATTTATTAAAAAAACTCAAACCTTCAATTTCTTTCTTGTATGTTGAGTTTCAAGTTTTGCAAAGTTCATAATTGCCACGAGCACAACAATTTAATTTCAAAAACAAATATGAAGACTATCAAACAATCAACAAAACAAATTTATAGAAGGTAGCAAGTGTAAACAAGTTCCATACCTGGAATCGCCTGTGAGATCTATCAGATTTCGACTTGCAAGCTCTAACAAAACCACATAAGCATACGCCCATTTCATTTCGCGGACATATACCCAAATGTCTAATAACGAATTCACGCAGAACTTTCCGCCTTGGGGAAATGTCCCCAAGTCCAAAAAACACTGCTTTTGCTCATCATCAAGGGTATTTATACTCATTTCCAAGCGATCAAGGAGTGCATCTTTGTGATAGCGTTTGCTATATTCTGCTCTGGAAAGGTCATCCTTTGCACTCTCCCAAACTGGGCGGGGCTGACCACGCAAACAACTTCCAATCACCTTGACGGCAAGTGGCAAACCACCGCACTGTGCCGCAACCTACAAATCTAGAACTAGTTAAATGTTATGTTATTTTTCTGCATATATCTATAACTTACATTATTAAACCCATTATTTTGAAGTTGCAAATTTGGATCTTGATTGCAAAATAGTAATTTTCAAAAAGTTGTAGAGGTTAGGCATATGTTATGTTTAAATAGAAAACACTGGTTAAGTAGAGTGTTAATGTATTTAATTCCGTTTTGTTGGGTTGTGATAATATATACGCTTGCAGTTACATTTAGACATTCTCAAGCGTGTTGGATTTTTGTATATCTGGAAATGGAAATGTTTGAGATCTCTCTTCATTAAATATGGAAGCCCGTATGGATTTTTGTATATCTGGAAATGGAAATGTTTGAGATCTCTCTTCATAAATATGGAAGCCCGTAAGGTGCTTCATGAGACTTGTACTTCATTTCTCCCCTGGTTTGGTTGAGCAATAAAGATATCATTGTTCTCATCTTTTTGTCTCTATTGTTACGTGTCTGTATGTGTTATATGTTTTTTTTTCTCTGTTCATTATCTGGTTAAAGGCTCGGATTTCTACAACAATTGGTATCAGAGCACGAGGTTGTCGTGAGCCGAGGAGAAGGCACAAAAAAGGGAAGATCCGCGCGGCGCAAAGGGAGCAAGGGGCCAAGGCCGAGGCAAGGCAGAGGTGGTGTTAGCCATGGCGATGGAATGGACGTGTTGTTCCTAGTGTTAGCCGAGGCTTGCACGCGACGAGATGGAGCCGCCAGACATTGCACCGAAAGCCGCGTGGAACTCTACCATGGATGCATGAGGCACATGGTGCTGAGAATGGAAGCCTGGGTGCCATTTGCAGTGGAGTAGCGGCAAGTGCAGCAGCTTGTGGAGCTGGAGTAGGGACATGCGTAGGAGTGTCAGGAGCTGGTGCAGGGGCCGGTGCTGTTGGCTCTAGTTTCGGCGTGGGCTCTGGTGCCAGCGAAGGCCACGGAATAGGGGTGCGAAGTTGATGCCATTGCCGCCTATATGATGGCAAGTGCTGGATGAGACGGCACACAACGTCCAGATGCAGTCGATGGGTGCTGGGAGGATTTCGACACTAGTGGTCCTAAACGAGGCAGTCAGGGGGTAGCCGAGACTGTGCAGGTCGCGCGGAGGACGAGTTGGCCAGGTGGAGAGCGGGTATGATTTCTCTGTTGCTGGCAGAGTGGCCTGTGGAGCAAGAACGGTCGTTCGTGGCACTCCACACCCACCACTCGCACAACCTATGGATGAAGCAAGGTCGGGCAGCATGCAACAACTGGTGTGATCATGTGGCTAAACCATCTGATGGCCATGAGAAAGAATTGTTGTGGTACAGGCTGTAATTTGCACTGGTTGTGCCCCGACGCATGAGATAGAAGCAGCGCCGAGAAGAAACCTGGGCGAACGACAAAGAAAGCAGCTTGTGGGTGTTTACAATGGAGCAATGGGAGGCAATGGTGGTGGAGCAGTGATAGACACTGGTGGACGTGGAGGAGGAGGCCGCGGACGCTAGTTCGCATTGTTATCGTAGAACTGATGGTGATGGTAGCGGACGCTGGATACCATGGTTCGTTGGTTCGCATGGTTCACAAGGCAACAACCGTGGTCTGCGTGGTTACCGTGGAGGTGACGGTGGCGACGATTATGTTGGTATCCATGACCATGGCGACAAAGGCAAGTCAGCCAAGAACCCCCTACCTTTGAAGACTTCTAGTGGTGCTTTTGTAGAAACGATAATGCTTGTCTATTCCACCATGCGAGATCTCAAGTTTCTTGACGTAGAGCCATATTGGTGGTGTTATCCCCGATATCTAGGGATAACTAGGAGATCATGTCTCGAGGCCCACATGGTCCTAGACATGGAGTACCGAGAGCAGGAGCGACTTGAGCATGGTCCTGGAGGACCCATCTTCTTCTTCTTAGCTAGCTTTGTCCTGTCAGCAGTACCGGCTTCCATCACTACCGGCCTGGGCTTGCATCAGAAAAGGCTCTTGCTCCATGAGGTAATTGGTCCAAGGTATCATGGTATGTGTCATATTTGATCATTATAACCTTCTTATGTAT
>ML787160.1:305818-316647 GCA_009831015.1 Picea engelmannii
AACAATTGAAAATAAAAAATTTCTAATAAAATAGATGTGTAATTGCTGCCATACTTAACATGAAGTTGACACATGGTAGATCCATTTTAACTCTGGATCTATCATGGGTAAAGAGTCTCTATAATAGGTAGAGAGAGATCAAGTCGGGTAAAGAGTCTCTATAATAGGTAGATCCATTTTAACTCTGGATTTATCATGGGTAAAGAGTCTCTATAATAGGTAGAGAGAGATCAAGTCTCTTAAGTAAAAAAAATTATCTCTATAATAGGTAGAGAGGGATCAAGTCTCTTAAGTAAAAAAATTATATTGAAAAAAAAAAATTTATATTGAAAAACCTTGAGAAAAGTCCCTTGATGTGAAAAAAAAATTATATTGAAAAACCTAGAGGAAAGATTTACACCTCTAGGGATTTGATACGTCTAGGTACATCTCAAACAGACACTGCTATAGTCAAACACAAAACACCATTTAAATGATAAAATATCCATCTCCACTCAAAACAATTTAATTCCATATTTTTGCTTAAACTTTTGTTTAATTTTTATCTTTGCCATGGGTTTATAAATTCCAACACAAAACACCATTTAAATGATAAAATATCCATCTCCACTCAAAACAATTTAATTCCATATTTTTGCTTAAACTTTTGTTTAATTTTTATCTTTGCCATGGGTTTATAAATTCCAAGTAATAAATTAACCTGGATAAAATTAAAATAGGTCTTAGAACATGAATAGGTCTGGATAAAGAAACAACCAGGATATATGAGATTATGAATAGCATGTATAACTCTTACCTGTTTAACAAGATCCTCCCTTTCTGTTGTTGGAATCGAAGACTTGCTATCAAAAGCCCAGAAGCAGAAAAGTGACAGGGCATTAGCCTCCTCCAATACACTCATTTTGTAAAGACGAGAACTACTTTTTGCTGGAACAGTGGATTCCTCTCTGGTTGTAACAATTGTCTTGTATCCTTTTGCTTCGAACAACAACTGTTCCGCATTTGACTTAGACCAAACATCATCCAAAATCACCAAAGTTCGCCAATTAGTTCTTAGCTTGAGATTTTCTTGCAGTTGGTAGCGTGCATCCTCTATGCCCCTGAAATTAGGTTTTGGGCCACGAACTATCTTATCCCACATGGTCTTTAAAATGTCTAAAATGCCGTTTGTATTTTCATCCAGATTTGAGACGGTAATGAAAATTATATCATGGAAGGAAGCTGAAAATCACAAAAAGAGGTCCTAAGAAGTTAGAACATGAAATGGAAATTTCGAAAAGAATTAGAACATTAACAGAAATTTGGAAAACAAATTTAAATTTTCTAAATTTAGAAAAAGAACTCATAAGCCAAAATTTGGAAAACAAATTTAAATTTTCCAAATTTAGAAAAACAAAATCTAGGCTTTCTCAGCTTTGTAAAAATGTTTGATATTTTAGATAATGTTTATTCGAGGTTTTATCTAAATTTCGAAATTATCTATTCTCTAAACACCTTAGATTCAGTCATTTTGATCCTGAATTTAAGAGGATATTGTTATTTTAGGTTCATCTAAATTTCAATATTATCTAAACAGTTTTTTTTTTAAACAGTAAAGGGGAAGCTTGTGTTAAATAAAAACAGCCTAAAAACGTCAGAGCATTACATCAGTTCCAGAGTTCAAAATTCAGTGGGCGAGCTATTAGCCTGCTCGGCCCAGAACCAAAAATGCCTAACAGCTGAACAGTAAAGAGTTTTAATACAACATTTTGGCCATAGTGTCTGACTCTATAGAAAATCCCCATTATGCAAGATGCAAAAACAAGTCATATGCTAGCTGTATAAAAGAGAAAATCCATCCAGACTTGAAACCATTAACTGGAACCTGGAGCAGGGGCGTTCAGGTCCAAGTAGGGAGGCTGCTGGACTGGAGACAAAGCTGTTTCCAAGATGCCAAATTCTGACAGAGGTGGCAAGCCATGGGGAGGAGTGAGGCGCAATTCCTCTATCTGAGACCGAAGAGCTGCACATTCATCCTGGAGCTGCTGGATGCTTTTCCGCTGCTGCACCAAAACCTCTAAAACCATTAATACCTGGGACGAAAGTCCACCGAATTGGATATGCAGCGAGTATACAGTAGTGCACAGATCCCCTAATTCTTCTTCCATCGAGTCCAACCGCTTGATACAATGTCCTAGGGAGCCTTTCACCATGAGACACAACAACCACTTGGAGGAATAAGTTAACCAGTGGAGGATACCTGATCAGCCACCGACAAATCCAACATCGAGCCAAGATTGCCATAATGCGCCATGGAGTTATGTCTTAAACGCAAGTCCGCACAAGTGAAGGCTGCTGCGACCGGATGGATCATTGCGCTCAAACTCCACCTTAAACCATGGTTTCTAGTACAAGCATTAACATCCATGATGTTAGCGTCCGTCCCACATGCTCTTGGAAGTGAAGGGAGAAGCGTCGAATATGACTACGCAGTACAAGGGTAGTTAATTAGGTTGTGGGGCGATGCATGGCTGGCACGTGGTTCTGCATTCGTATCATATGTCATCCTTGTGTCTTGTGATGAATCCAAATTGACCTTGTCGATTATCAATAGACTTAATAAAATCTAGGGGTCCCGATGATGAAAGATGCCCCCTTTTTAGGAAAAATTAGATCAAAGAGAGATAGTCATGGGATAGGGGAGAAGGAAAGAGCCCCATTGATCGAAATGACGCCAACACGGTGCCTAGTGCCCTGTATTGCAAATTGATCTGCTTCCCTGTTGTTGGACCTAAGGACGTGGTAGAACTCAACTTTGCGGAAAGCCTGAATTTCATTTTGAATTCTGAGAAAGATAGATCTAATATGGATGTTGTTAGGGAGAGTTTTGTGCCTTGTGTGTCTAATTATCAATTTAGAATCCCCTATTACAGTGAGAGTATGAATACCCTGTGATTTGGCCAAAGATAAGCCTTGGAATAGTGCATAAGCTTCGGCCTTGTTGTTGGAGGCCTGCCCAATACTCAATGCAAAGGTTAGCTCTCTGTTTCCTCCTGGGTCATAGAGCACCTTGCCCGCTCCTGTCACCCCAGGGTTCTTTTTCGAAGCACCATCAAAATTGAGAATATGCATGTGTTGAGACTTCCTCCACTGTGAGAGATCAAGGGGTGAAAGTTGAAGCTGCCAGAAGGACCTGGAGGGAATTGAGACATTGGGGGAGGAATGAAGAGAGTTGTTGAAATCACTCATCCTCCCGGCTATCCAGAGGCTACAGAGGAATCGATGTTAATATTATGGTAGTCCCGGGAGGTGTTAACCTCCATATGTAACCTTTGACTAGAATAGAACGTTTTGGAAGCAAGAGAAACCCTAAACAGATGTGTGAAAACCCTAGAAGACATGTCAGCTCAACATAATATATACTCTTAAGGTATTATCCTCTAGGAAGACAAGTCGACCTCACAGGAAAAAGATAAACATAAAATATAATTACCAGAAAGTCAGGTCGGCCCAGCCAGAAAAGTCACTGGACAAATTAATATAAATAGAGGACGTCTTGGCTCATTTGTTCACTCACTCTCACTCAAGAAACCAGAAACAGTGTGCAAGTTTTGAGGAGGAGGAGGAGGAGCAACAACTGTAGTTGTACAATTTTCTCTTGTTTGGTCTTTCTCGTACTTTCTCGTGCGCTACCCTTGGAAAAGGTGCGCTCTCTTGGTTATTTGTTGGTTATGGTGTGGCTTCCTGGAATCATTCTTTCTGTCAAAGGTTAAGGTGCTTGGGGGTGGCTTTGTGCCTATGGTTGGGGGACAATGGTGTAGCATTGTCTATGGTGAAACGAGCACAACATTCTAACAATCGATAGTCTTGATTTAGAATTGAAGAATTCAGAAAGGAGACTAATGGCCTTGCCTGAGCCTTTTCTTCCAAAAATATCACCTTATTGCGGGCAAGCCAAATCTTCCAGCAAATAAATTTAGGAAGAGTTGTCCATATCCTTTTGAATAGAGGCTTGTGCAAGAAGGTTCCTTCATAGGAGAATGTGCATCTATTGAAGAGCTTATCGGTGAAAGAGGGCCATCGGACTCTCTAGTACAGTCCTCAGAGTGCCACCTGCCACACGGATCGAGAGAAAGGACATTCCAAAAAAACATGCAAAGAAGTTTCTTGAGAAATATTACAAAGCACGCACCTGGATGGGCCAAGGAATCCCCTTCTGGAAAGATTCTCCCCAGTTAAGATTTTACCATGCACTAGGGTCCAACTGAATATATTTATTTTCAGGAGGCCATCTTGATTCCATATATAATTCCATTGGGAAGAGGGAGGTGGGAGCACTGACTGGGCAAGAATAAGCTCATACCCTCTTTTGGCTTAATAACCTATGAGCCCCAACCCCTGGCATCTTTGAATCTTTTGTGGAAAAGGGCGCAACAATGGAGTCGGAGAATAAGTTCCTAGGCTTATTCTAGAAGATGATCCAAGGGGTTCCCAAGATCCCATCCAGACCATTTACCTGAGAGCCTATCCCATTTGGAAACATCAAAAAAATAGAGCTTTCCATGTTCCTGAAGCCAATTGAGAAGAGGAAGAAGACGTTGATCCTATTGCAACGAAGGGTGTCCCATGATATTGTCAAAGAGGAGGGAGATGGATTTATCGTTCCCTAGGATCCAAGTAAGTGGTTTTGGATAAGAGGGAGAGAGGATTTCAGCAGACACTAAATTTGAGAACCTCTAGGGCAAATCGAGCGAAGTCCAAACGACATAGTCTTTCTTCGGCAAAATACTCAAGTTGAATGACCCTTTTCCACCACTCATTTTTCCTAGTGACCAACCTCCAAAGGATTTTAGCACCTAGGGATAAATTGGAGATGTTTGGGTATTTGATCCCCAATCCTCCATGAACTTTCAAGGCCCTGACAGTATTCACATTAAGCAAATGGAATCTTTTGTTGTTTGTTCTTCCCCCTTGCTATATGAAGCATCTAATTTCTTGAGAAATTGAGAGTTTAACCTTGGAGAGAGCAAGGAGGGAGGAGACTTGGAATATTGATAAGGTTGGTAGAATTGATTTTATGAGAACCACTCTAGTTGTAGGGTTGAGCCACTGAGATTCCCACTGATGGAACTTAGCATTAATCTTGTCGAGAAAATGGATCCAAGAAGAGGACGATAGGGAGTTGCGACAAATCGTGATGCCCAAATATTTGAAGGATTGGTATTTGTCTACAAAGGCAAATTGAATGATTCTGGCGATGGCTCTCAGAGTTCTGGCCCCTGTGTTCCATCATATATTTGGCTTTTAGTTGCATTTATGAGTCCTCCGAAGGCTGTCGTGAAGTCATCCATCACTAAAAATTATTTATCCTTTTGGCCCCTTGAACTATTTTAACCCCTAGGATGGTTCTCTGATTTCTCTTATGATCCAGTCTACTGTTGAGGGCTTCCGCCATCAAAATGTATAGGATAGGGGAGAAAGGGCAGCCTTGCCTCAATCCTCTAGAGATTTTGAAGAAGGGGGTACTTCTTCCATTAACTAGGGGAGCGATGCAAGGATTATGAATGTAGTCTACATCCCAAGTAAAGAACTCTTCATTGAACCCAAACCTAGTTAGAACAACTAACAAGAAGCTATGCTTGACCGTGTCAAAGGCATTATCCATGTCAATTTTGATGGCCATTCCTTGCTCCCCTCTGGACTGGGTGGAGTGAATTGCCTCTTGAACTAACAAAATGTTATCCACCATTTGACATTTCTCCACAAAGCCCCCCCTAGTTTGAAGAAATAAGGTTAGAAAGAAGAGGCTTAACATGCTTGGTTATGGTTTTCGAGATGATTTTATAGGAAACATTGCAGAGAGAGATAGGACGAAATCTAGCAAAGGAGGAGGGATTGGTCTCTTCAGGGCAAGAAAGGTTGAATTGGTGCTTCCCCCAATTTTGGCGGACCTTTGTACATACTGGATCATTTTGATAAGATCCTTCTTGATTATATACCAACATTTTACGTAAAAGTGCGTAGAGAATCCGTTCGGACCAGGAGCCTTGTCTAGGTTCATTTGACAAATCACCCCCCATACTTCTTCTTCTGTAATAAAGCTGCTCATATTTTCGTTATCACTGATCAGGGTGGGGATGTTGGCTAACATACTTTCAACTGAGTCCAAGTTTGTGTTGTAGTCTTCTTTATATAATCTCTCGAAGTGTCTGAATGCTACTCCCTTGATTTGCTCAAAGTCTGAAACTGTCTTCCCTTCCTCATTTGTGATTTATTTGACTTTGTTCCTCTAAATTCTGGCTTTAGCTTGCCGGTTTGTGTGTCACTTGATCATTTTCTAACGTGTCCCTGATTACATCCATTTTCCCCGATAGTGCTTTGATTTCCTGCTCCGAATGCGTTGCTCTAGAAAGCACCCATGACTTGATTGACTACTTGAGAAGTTTGAGCTTTTTTTCCCAGATGGTAACATGGGAGCCAGAGATCCATTGACCCCAAGTGGATGAGACAAGCTCAAGGAAGGAAGGGTCTTGGAACCAAACGGGGTTGAATTTGAACGGGAGAGGGCCAACGTCTTTCGGATCAGTTAAGATCAGGGTGATGAGGCGATGGTCCAAACCAGACCAAGAAAGGATATGAGAGGAAGGAATAAGAGGATCTTCCAAGACGGAGCCACCGAGAAGGAAGCGATCCAACCTGGCCGCGATATGCCCAGGCCCCAATATTTTATTGGTCCAAGTGAATCTTCCCTTGTTAGGTTTAATGTCAACCAGGTCAAAGGAGGACATAAAGTCCTCCATGTGTTCACGAAAGGGATCCCGGACCAGGTTGCCCCCTTTCTTTTCATTTGAATTCAAAGTGGTGTTGAAATCTCCCGCTACTACGACTTTGAGATTTTTGTTTTCCTCTAGGAGGTTGTTCAAAGAATTCCAGCAAGCCATTTTTTCCTGGGGAATATAAGGCATAGAAATATTAAGAATATGCAGACATACCTGATGGGAGATGTACCAGGTGTATCATGAGCCAGTGTTGCGTGTCTTGTCAATTCTCCAGTCGAAAAACTTGTGGATTCCATAGAGTGAAGAGGCCTCCCGAAGCGCCTCTTGAATTGACAGCGAGTCCTTTGAAGGAATGCCATAGAGATTCACTTTCTCGAAGGATATCATAGTCCTTCAGTTTGGTTTCCTAGAGCAAGAGGAGATGGGGTTTTTCTGAATTTGCTAAACTTCTGATCAGTTCATGTTTACTTCTACCACCAAAACCTCTGCAATTCCAGGAAATGGTTTTGATCATTTACTAGTGGATTTGGGGGATCCCTCTTTCGGGGGCTCGGTCCACCCTGATTCCTCGAGGCTCTCGGTTCTTTCTTGACCACGTCGTCCAATATCCTTTGCTTTTCCAGCTCTTTTTCCATGTTCGCAGCAGCTTCTCTTCTTTGCCAGTTTGACTTGAGGCCCACCTTTTTTGGGGGTACCGGGATCAGATTCTTGCCCCGATTCATCATCCGAGTAATCAAATAGGTCTCCATCCTCAGGGGCCACTGAGCTGTCCAGGCCCGATTCCGGGATTTTCAGGAGGGGAGCATCGCCATCATCTCCATTTCCTGAATCAGGGACAACCGGGATCTTATCAAGTTTTTCAACAAAACGCGATGGGGTGTGCTTGGAGGGTTTGGGAAGGGAGGCAATCAAGGAGAAGAAGGTTGTGATATCAGCAGAAGGGGCGCTTGCACCCCCTCCAGAGGCCGAAGCCATGCAAGTGCACTAGGTAGGGTTTAGTCAAAGAGCCAAGACACGCGGTGTGAAAAAAAAAATATTACCAATATAGAAATCTACAAAATAATTACCTTCGATTATCAAACAGTTTAGATGCAGAGTCATTTTGATAGTGAATTTATCAAGAGCAGATGGATCGGAGCTTTCAATGCGGGTATGTTTTTAATAAAAAAAATGGAAGAAAAAATGACATCTCGATTCCTCAATAAATGGATGATAAATCTAAATTAATATTTATTTATTAATAAAGTTACACGTCTCTCCTAATTGGATTGTAAAAGAAACTTTTCTATTCAATTATATACCATAAAAATAAAAATAAGAAAGTTTGGTAGATGAATATAATTTCTGCAGTTCTCTGGTAGTATGGATGTTTTTAATGTAAAAGTGTTCCACTTCGTTTCTGCACGCTTGGAACAGCTTGTTTGTTAGACAACGTTTTTCATTAAGCAACTGCTGAGAACATCCTGCATTTCAATGGCTCTTGTCTTTCTTGAGAGGGTTGACGGAAGCAATCTTTTTCCCATGATTTAAGCTGGATTTTTACATTCCTGAGCTTAGTTTCCCGCATAAAGAAAGGAGAACCTAAAACCTGTGTTTTCCATGCTTCCTTGATTATCTTGGAGCCCTCGGATCTTGAATCCATAAAGGATTGAACCTAAACCGTAATGGGCCATATTTTTGTTCCTCTTGCAATATTAGTAATATTGGCTTGTGATCGGAGATCCCGGACGGAATGATGTGGGAGAAGGCCTAAACATTTTCAAGCAATATGCCGCTGTGCACCTGGAATCGATCCAGGCGGGCTGCTATGTGTCCTGTACAAGATCGCCGGTTTGTCCATGTTTTTAGATCTACCCCTTTTTAGCTTGATGTCCGTGGATAGATCCCAATCTAAGATCAATTCTTCGAGCAGATCTCTAAACTGATCTCTGATAGAAAGTCCAGGCTCTCTTTTTCCCATGTGAAAAAGTCCTATTAAGATGTCCAGCCAGTATAAATTTCTGTTCAGTAAGTGACTCGCCCATAATTTTTATCAAATTCCAACATTCTAGTTTCTCTCGGTACTAGAATGGGGCATATATGTTGAAAAGATGGAACCTTCTTCGAGATGGTTCGTGTGTCGTGTTGGTTAAGATCCAGTGTTGTGTTATTTGGAAATCGTTCAGTTTTATTTGCGATTGGTCCCAACTTGTGCAGATGCCTCCGGTTGCTCCGATGGCCTCTTTGTCTTCTATAGAAGAAGAAAGAATGGCCTTTTTGTTCTAATGATGTCTCTCATTGCTGCTATTTTCCCATCATTCCCTACTCCTCTACAATCTACAATCCCAGGAGACTATTTTCATTATTCAATTACTGGAGTTTTGGATGCGGCCACCACTTACAAGTAGACCGTATCAAATGAAGTCTGGATTCCAAGTTGTTTCTCTATGTTTGCTATTTCTTCTCCCTTTTTTTTTTCTATTTGGTTTCCATCCGGTCTTTTTGGGTATTCCTGCTTCCTCTTCTCCTTTCCCTTCTTCACTTTGCTGCTGAAGAGCTTTTTTCCTTGTGACCACCCTGCTTTGATGAGGTTTCTGCGGTGAGACAACAGAACCTGCAATAGGAACAGTTAACCCAAGGAATGGGGCTACTTCAAGGATCCCGGATACATCAATAGCGAGTTTGGTCAAAGCCTATGGAACAATGATGGGAGATGGCGACGGAGTAACAATAGCAGAGGAGGATCTGAAACTAAAGGCTGCGAAGAGGACGACGGAGAGACAGTGAGGAGGGGCTGAGACTAAAGGTTGAGACGAGCGCAGATTTGCGTTAAAAGGTTCTAGGGTCTTGTTGAGACAATAATGCATATCGATTAGACACGAGGACCGATTTTCCAGGATTTCTTCTAACATGTTGCCATTGTTCAGAGCTTGTGTTGGATTTGCAATTTTTGGCAAAATGTCAATATTCGTGATATGTTTTGCACTTTTTTATGAAGAAAACTGTACATAGTCAAGCTTTTGTAGTTACCGTTATCCAAGAAACTGTACATAGTCAAGCTTTTGTAGTTATCGTTATCCAAGAGTAGAAGAATAGATAGGCCCGTTAAACTGTTAGATCACGTTATCTAAGAGTAGAAGAATAGATACCATCAATCTTTTATCCAGATCTACTTCTACACATATTCATAAATTTGCCATTCTACACGTGTTAATTCAAATTGTCCATTCTATATTTTTCGATTTCACACTCTAGTACAAATGGCAAGGTGAAGTCTGGTAGTGCCAACACTGGACAAGTGCCCATGACTTCCTTCATGTGATCAAAGGCTTCCTGTGATTTCTCTGTCCATATGAAGGCCCCATGCTTGGTAAGATCTGCCAACGATGCTCCAAGCTGAGAAAAACCTCGGACGAACCGCCTGTAATAGTTGCACAACCCGAAGAAGCTCAATTATGTCACGTTCCTGGGCGTCGACCAATCTAGAATGGCCCTGATCTTCTCTTGGTGCACCTGTACCCCCTGTGCACTGATGATGTGGCCCAAGTAAAGCAGCTCTGTCATACCGAACTCGCACTTGGACTCTTTGGCATATAATGACTGTGCCTCCATGATGCTCAATACCTCATCCAGGTGCCTCATATGCTCTTGCCATGACCGACTATAGATCAAGATGTCGCCGAAGAAAACCAAGACTGATTTCCTTAACTGATCCCTAAATCTATGGTTCATGCAAGATTGGAATGTAGCAGGTGCATTGGTTAGCCCAAATGGCATAACGAGGAACTCGAAGTGTCCAAAATGACATCGAAATGTTGTCTTCTCTATGTCCTGCTCTCAGATGTTGATCTGATGATATCTAGAGCGTAGATCAATTTTTGAGAAGAAAACTGCCTCATGCAGTTCATCCATCAACTCGTCAATGCGTGAGATAGGGTACCGGTTCTTCATGGTTTTCTTGTTCAAGGCTCGGTAATCAATGCACATCCTCATGGTGCCATCCTTCTTCAGAACTAAGACAACTGAAGAAGCAAATGGGCTGCTGCTCGGTCTGATGTGTCCCATCGCCAACAATTCCTTGATTGCCTTCTC
>ML787160.1:316697-331458 GCA_009831015.1 Picea engelmannii
TTTTTTTTTTAACATAGTTATTATTACACTATTTAAAGTGAGCATCATCTTTATATTTATAATTATGAATTATACTTATAATTACCTATAAGTTAAATTAGTAAAAACCTATAATGAAAATGGATCACCTTGATTATTTTATAACTTTTCATTACAAAATAGAAACACTCAAACTACAAAATCTTACAACAATTTAATGATAAGTGAAGTTAATTGTATGTAAAATTCAATTTTATAACTTTTCATTAAACAAGAGAAACACTCAAACTACAAAATCCTACAACAACAATTTAATAATAAGTGAAATTAATTGTATGTAGAATTCAATTTTATAACTTTTCATTACAAAAGAGAAACACTCAAACTACAAAATCCTACAACAACAATTTAATGATAAGTGAAGTTAATTGTATGTAGAATTCAATTTCTTGTGCTTAAAAGAATATAAGAATATAGATACACGATTTTCTTTTTCTTTATTGATTGTTACGTCAACATCTTTATAGGTTGGTAAATCATCTTGATACTTATAAATATGTGTATGTAAAATAGATGTTTCATGTAACACATCAATTAAAAATAAAAAATTAAAGGAAATGAGTTTATGATACATTTTTTTGGGAGCATAATAAATATGGAGTTAAGAGGGATATTTTATTAAATGGTTATGTTTTTTCCAAAACAAATTAGAAATTTATAATTATTGTAATTTAATTGATGGATGGATCATTAGTGCCTTTTATTTGTACCTTATTTATTTATTATGGTTTATTAATAGTTGTTTTTCTTCCAAAACAAATTAAAATTTACTAAATTTGTTTTAAACAAATTATATTGAAAATGCTATATTTATAATTACATTCAAGATAAAATAAAACATTAATAAGTTTATTATTTATTGATTATTTTTGGAAGGATCACCTCACTTTTCCAATCGACTTTAGAACTGCACGTGACTTCTACCAACTCCCAAGTTTAGTTTTCCAACAACAACCCATTTATTCCTCCATTGCTTTCTTCCCTTCTTTGTTGTTCTCAACTTTATAAGACTCGTGAAAACAAGCCAATTGTGGTAGTGCATTTTCAATTTGGACTTCTTGTAATGGTTGTTGTACAATTTCTTCTTGTTGTTATTCATCACTTTCCATTTGGTGTTTACAGAGTTCTTAAACATCTCTAACTCATTAAATATGGCATACAAATATGTTTAACTAGATCCCGTAATTGATAACCAAGTTCACCATACTTCATGGATTTATCATCTAGCTTAGTTCTATGTTTTTTGAGAATATGCACAAATGCTTCACATCCAAAGATTTTTAGGTGAGAATAAATTACATTTTTACCAGTGCAAACTTTTTCAGGAATGCCATTGTCTAAAGCTATAGTAGGAGATCGATTTATGAGGTAGCAAGCTATCTTTATCACTTCTACCCAAAAATGTTTTTACAACCTAGAATTTGACAACATTCTCCTCACCTTCTTCATGATAGTGTGATTCATTATTTATGCAGTACCTTTATGTTGAGGAGTAAGAGGGGCATTCTTCCCATGCCTTTTGCCAAACCTATTACAATACTCTTTGAATGCGTTGGAGCAATATTCTCCATCGTTATCTATCCTCGAACACTTGAACAATTTATTAGTTTATCTTTCAACAACAACATGAAACTTTTGAAATATCTCGAATACCTCGCCTTTTCTTTTCATAGGGTAGGTCCAAACCTTCCTAGATGCATCATCTATAAATGTGACTAAGTATGAGGCTCCTCCTAATGATTTAATGTTTATTGGCCCAAACACATCAAAATGTATCAATTCTAACAAATCTATTTTTCGTTCATGACCACTTATAATAAAGGAAACCCTTTGTTGCCTTCCATATATGAAATGCTCACAAAGGTCAAGATTATAGAATTTCAAATATGGAAGCAAATTTTTACGAGCAAGAATTTTAAGGCCCTTCTCGCTCATGTGAACTAAACGCTTATGCCATAAATCTGTTGAAATTTCTTCTTTTGCAACAACATACACATCTGATTTTTCTGTTATTGCTCTTAATGTATACAATGTTCCTCTCTTGGATCCTCTAGCCATGATTAGTGCCCCTTTACTAATTTTCCAGCCACTTTTTCCAAAACTTATGGAGCATTCTTCATCATCAAATCGTCCTATAGAGATCAGACTCGTGAATCTCTGAAATGTACCTAACATGTTTCAGTAAGATATGTTTTCCATCCTTTGTCTTGATTTGGACATCTCCCACTCTAATAATGTTGCAAAAGTGATTGTTTCCCAAGTGCACTTTACCATAATCACTAGGATTATACAACAAAAATATATTTGCTTGGGGTTACATGGTGAGATGCCTCAGTGTCAAGAATCCAATCAATGCTACAACTGGAGGTATATAAACGTACATCTTCCATTGAAACGGTAAATAAAACCTCACCATCTGAAACTACATCAATAGTCTCACCTTCATTTGTGTTGGCTAATTTTTGTTTTTTGTTGGTCGATTTTTTATCTTTTTGTTCTCGCTTCCAGAATCAACGCTCTCTTTTCACGTGTCATGGTTTTCCACAGTGATAACAACTGATCTTGCCTCTTTTCAATTTTGATTTGTCATGAATGCCCTTGACGATTTCGATTAATTTTCTTGGCGCGATCAACTAGAATTAAGGCTTCTCCTCCTTGGTTTTATGTAATCGATTTACATCACATCCCCTCATTCATTAATTTGTTGCTAACATAATCAAACTTCATTGTTCCTTCAGGTGTCAAAGTGTTCATAGCTATAATTAGGTTCTCCCAACTGTCCGACATGGATCACATTAGTAAGATGGATTTAATCTTATCATCCAAAACTAATTTAACAAAGCTGAGTTGGTTGGTAATTATGTTGAACTCATTTAAGTGCTCCACTACTGAAACACCCTCCTTCATCTTGAGGTTGTTTAATTTATTCATTAAGAAAACATTATTCGATGATGTGTTTTTCTCATATATTCTTTGCTACTCCCTCAATTGGAAAATATTGATCCTTCAAAATCAATATATCTTCCATCTATGATTTCCATAAGGAAAGACTAGCCCTATTCAATTTCTCCATGTCACTTAGCCCTGTTGTTTCCATGCTCAACAGGACCCAACTCAAACAATAACCTGACACTGCTCAATTAGTCCCCACTCACACCACAAACAACCAACAACTTGATGCTCTGACTCTTAGCAGATCTCTCCTCGGCTCAATCGGGATGCTAAACCTCAAACCCTTGGCGCATAAGTCACATAAGTTGAAAACCCTCATGGTTAGTATCACCATTGTTGTCATTGCCAATAAATGTACCAAGGACCTCACTACTCGGCGAAATGAATTATGTGTGATTGATCTTCATGCCCAACAAACTTCTAGCATCATCAATGTCTTCCACTAAAATCCCAATGGMAATGGCCCTCTTGATGGTTTTGTGTGTCAAATTGCTCTCCTTAGAGTCAAACCACGATTTGAACTTCATGATAGTCTCATGCAACAACACACCATGGCTCTGATACCAACTGTCAGAGACAAATGTGGAGATCAGCCACTCCTTCAGTGATTTGCAACAAATACATACACAATAACAAATCTGGAGTGGCTTTAAGCAAACAATTAATCAATCAAAATGCTATAATACTCACGCACAAAGGAACAAAGGGAGCCAACACAAATTTTAGATATATTCAATTCTTATCACTATCTCTACAACACATAAACGACAAAAAATTATGCATAATACACTAAGTGGTTGAGGCATCTCAAGCCTTCCAAAGAAAAATAACAAAAAATACATACAATTCCATAGAGAAATTTTATGGGTATTTAATAAATTACAATAATATCCTAGCTACCACCTTGAGTGTTGGGTGATAATATCTAGTCTTCACCAAAGGAGAATTAAAAAAACTTCTAACAATACCCAAATTTTACTTCACAGATAACAATTAAAATCTATTCAACCATAATACTATTAATATTAAATAAAAATATTCTAAAATAAGAAAAATTAGAACAACTCCCAACAATACCCAAATTTTACTTCACAAATAACAATTAAAACCTATTCAACCATAATACTATTAATATTGAATAAAAATGTTCTAAAATTACAATCATTTACATCTTTGAGATAAAACAAAATAATAACAATTAAAAAGGAAATGTGTAAACTATATCAAGGAACACAATAAATAATATAGATCTTTAAGATTTAGTAAATAATTTGTATATATCCTATCTTCAACACGATTTTCAATAAATACATAAATCTCCACGTCTACCTCCAACCTTATTGAAAGGACATTAACTTAGCAAGTTGGGTTTTTGGACATTAGAATCAATAATAAAAAAAAATTATACAATCATAAAGAAAGACACCATTCCATAGGCAAGGCAGTCGTGCTCCAGTGGACCAATTTCTCTATTTATTCTTTAAAAATTCACAGCCGAAACACACATGTTTTCCGTGGGCATGTGTTTTGGTAGACTATGTTATTACATTTTATGTGTTCAATCACATTGTTACTTGTAAAAATCATGGAGATCCATATTGTATCCTCGGAGATCCATATTGTATCCTCTCTTTATGTGCAAATGTCATAATTTTTAATGCAAATTCTTATAGGAAATCATAGAGATCCAGATCATACCCTTTCTTTATGCGCAAATGTTTTAAATAATTTTAATGCAAGTAGTTGGAACAAAGAAAGGCTATTTTAAGTTTTTTGTTTTTGTTTTTTAATCAAACACAAATTACCTCTCCCTATAGTTATTTAATCAAATAATGTATTCTAATCAATCAAAAAATAACAGGTTAAATATAAAAATGACAGAAAATGAGAAATTATAAAACTATTGAATTGTTGACATTAATAAATAATTGTTTTCATAAAATATTAAAAATATATATAATTAATGACATCAAAATCAAAGGGTTTATAAAATATTAAAAATATATATAATTAATGAAATCAAAATCAAAGGGTTGCATGTGAAAATGTTTAATCTCAACAATTTTTATATTTTAATAAATAAAAGTAAAAAATTAATTGGTGAAGGTTGCTCCATGGAAATTTCAGAATCACATTAATAAATAATTATTCTCATAAGAATATATATATATATATATATATATATATATATAGAATGACCACATCAAAATCAAAACATCACATGTGAAGATTTTGAATATACACTAGCAAATAATTATCCTCATAAGAACATAAAAATATATATATAGAATAAAATATTAATGTCCACTAAGACCAATTAAGTCTTAGTGGACGTTAATCATCATCATCATCATCATATAGAATAAAATATATAGAATGACCACATCAAAATCAAAGCATCACATGTGACGATTTTGAATATACACAAGCAACGTTGCTTAAACTCTTAAGCCTCTTAGAAATATTTTGATGTAATAGAAAAGTGTAATATAAAGTGAAAATTTAAAGTAATTATAAGACATTTGAAACTAGGTAAGCACTTTAAAGTAATATTAAGTTTATGAACTAGGTAATGGGTTGTAATCTGTATATTAAGTTCTTAAACTAGATAAGCAATATTATTATTATTTTGTCCGCCATAGAGTAGTATGCAGAGTAAGACATATTTGAATCTCATCCTAAATTATGCATAGAGTAATAGCAATAGCATAGCATGTGAGAAAAGAGGTGATAGTCTTTATGGTAGATACTTGAGATTTGTCCATATGATTTATAGGGAGTGATTTGGTGATCTTGATGAACAAATATATTGTATTTTGGACATAAACTCACGTGGTTGATCCAATTTACAATGTCCATCCCTTTGTCATCTTTACCAAATGTTCAGGCTTAACAACTAAAAAAAACTTAATTAGGTACCACAAATTGTAAGATTCCTTGCAATATGTTGTTGATAAGATTAACCCACTCTTGAAGAGTTCTATAGTCCACATTGTAACACAAAACTCTTAAATTATGTTAACTTAATTAACTTAATTGTTTGTGTTCAGAGTCTTACTAATGTTAAAAATGTTGTCTAATTATTTGTGTTAGAAGTCCTACTAATGTTAAAAATATTGTCTAATTGTTTGTGTTCAGAGTCCTACTAATGTTAAAAATACTGTCACCCATGTTAATGGTTGGGAAGATCAAGTGTCATATTACAGATATTACACACCCCTTCTTCATCCTTTCCACTCTTCTACAACCCTTTGGGTTTTCACCTTAAAATCCTTGGAATATCTTTTCCCATTAGTGACAATCAGATTGTCATGAATATGACTTTAAGAGAGACTTTTCTTTGATAACAATATATCAACTAAGAAAAGATTATCAAGAAAATCTTGTATGTTAACTAGCTTGCACTAACACTAATCCTTTTTTCTTTTCCTTTTGATGTTGAAAACACTATAATCGTTACCCAAGGGGAACAACAATATACAACTTTATTTTTTTTGTATAAATATGCAAAGTTTTAGCATTCAATAACTTATTAAAAGAAATCAAAGTCACAATTACTATTGCTTCTAGTACAGAGAAAAAACATCCTTTTCAATCCAACAAACCTAAAATAACTCAGAGAGGCCATGTTACTCAATTCCACAGTTAAATAACAAAGTGTTATTGTGGTCCATAAGGTTACAAAGAGTATCAGTGACCTGATCAATGGTTTCATATTGATCTGGAATGAATGCATTTTTATCTTTGAGTGACACTTCAAGAATTTGTTGCGGGTGTGCGAGTTGTTGTTGTTGAGGTTGGCGTGTTTGTGTGTTTAACCTTTCAAGAACCAGGTGGTTGTGTGTTGATTGTGATTGATATTAATACGAGCATGGTTGTTTATGAGAGCACCTCCTTGACAACTTGTTACCCATTGCCTGCAATTAAATATTATGTGAGGTCCAAATGATTATATATATATATATATATGAAAATCGAAGTCATAAGGTTTAAAAGAATAAAACTAACTTAGTTACATTGATACTTGAAAGAAAAGAAAGCACTGCATAATATTGTAAAAGAGATTTTATCTCAAGAGGTGAAAGTCATTTAAGGTTGAATTATGCACACAAAAGGGTCATCTAGAACTCAAGAGCAACAACTAATTGTGGATATGGGTTTTTAATCAAAATGCCAGATCACAACATTTCACATGTAATTGGTTAATATTCAACATATCACAACATTTCACCATTTCACATGTAATTGGAAAAAATTCAACCAATAAAACTGTAAGTAAAGTTGTAGTTATACACAAACATGGAAAAAAAATCACATTTCACATTTCACATTAAATGGAAAAATTTCAACAAATAAAATTGTAAGTAAAGTTGTAGCTATGCACAAACACCAAAAAAAAGAGAATGTATGTGTATATGAATTCCTAACCAAAATAGGGATAAAAAGATTTAGACAATGGAGAGAGATTGAAACAAATAGGTGTTAGATTTTCATGCAAGTAAATATAAATGAACTACCAAAAGGGATTTGGTTGACTGGTAAACTTACACAATGTTTTTTTTTGTTTTTAAGTAAAAAAGAGGTAGATCCTATTATATTATGAGCAAAAATAAACATTTGTGCCTAGGCTGCCAGCTGTTCCGCCAAATTAGCGGAAACTGGAACAACGGGAAGCCTATGATAACCTTGTCAAAAATAGGCGGTCCACCATTTGTCCTGCTCGTAGGAAACCAAGATAAATGGAAACCCATAGTCTGAACATTAACCAAAAAGATGGAAAATAGAATTAGTTTAGAGCATGACAGTTATGAGCTAACTGAATCTAGAACCATAACCATAAGCAATTGCCCGGTGGCCTCAGAGGTGGCCATGTCGACATCTTCATCTTTAGTTCCCTCCCGAGCTGGCATCACGCATGGTTGCGCACAGGTCATGCATATTTTCCTTGCTGGCGTGTTGGAGAATGCGTCGTATATCATGTCAATACATTAGCTCATGAGAGTGCTACAGTGGACTTGGTTTCTCAAATCAAACATCAATTCTAGATTCTTTGGGTGGAAGAATGGTGATGGGACATGCCACTGTTCCTGCATGGTCGAGATGGGAGGTTACGCAAGGGCCTCGCCACCCTCCTTCGACGTGCCACCCAACTTGATCGTTGCGGCCTCACTTGTTGTTGCCCCACTCTGTTGCTCCATTATTGCACTCTAACCTTGTTCCTCTGCCTTCTTCTCCTTATCGCTCTCCATGGCTCTGGAGGAATTGTAGCCAGCTGCGAGTGCAACGTCCTGAAGATCCAACTCTTCTGGAACCTCCTCCTCGATGTACCAAGTGGGAAACTCATCCAATTGAGCCTCCATGGTGCTGCGTCCTTGCTTCTCCATAGTGGCGGCCTTGGTGACTTCCCCCAGGTGGCTGCTTGGTGGCTGCCAGTTATCGGGTACTGTGAAAAGATGATGCTCTGAAGGAATCTGAATTGGCTCCTCCAGGAAGACCTCCTCCACATACGCCATGGGAGGCGACCTAACCGTCTTTGCCCTGCGTGCAATCTGAGTTCAAGCCATTGAAAGCGCACGCTCCAGTCGTTGTTGTCTCTTCTATTGTGCAACGAAGGTGTATCAGGCGAAGCCACGACGTTGCTTCCCTCTCTCTCGCGGCATTGGGATGAAAATTATGATGGCTAAAATGCAGAGGGTGTTTCGGTGGCCACACCAGAGCTTAGAGTTGCCAACCTAGTGCGAGCCAAATACAAAATGGAGGAGGCCATGGAAAATTTGGATGATATCCGGGAGGAGCGACGGGATAGGCTTCACCATCATTTCTCCACCATTTACTGTCAATGCCTCCAGACTGTTCACACGAGGGAGAAGTCCCATGGCGTGAGGCTGGTGGTTGAGGCTTACTCCCATCCTTAATGGTGAGGGGATGGGAGTCGACCTGCCTCATTTATGGTCGGGCCTGGCTCCACCCCATGTGGCATTGATGTGCGACGTGTCACCCCATCCGAGGTAAACTTACACAATGTTAAGCCATCCACCAAGGTCCATTTTTTATCTATCCTAATTGAATGGCACACAGTAATACAAAGAGGTGAAACCAAGTGCAAATCCTCAGCAATCGAGTGCATATCTTGAGTGAATTTCACTAATTAAATACCATCATAACTGGCATCTAAGCCGAAGGAAGTCTATATCATGCAAGGAAGTATGTGTTATGCAGTGTTTCTCTCTCTCTCTCTCTCTCTCTCTCTCTCTCTCTCTCTCTCTCTCTCTATATATATATATATATATATATATATATATATATATATAACTTATCAAAAATTAAAACATAAAATGCTAGAGGTTGCTCAAAGAAAACTTCAATACTCGAACATTACAAAAGACAATTTAAAATTACAAACAATTTCAACTTGCAAGGGCAGTTTTATGATTAAGAGATGCTCCAACGTGTCCCATAAAACATGTAGAAAACCCTTTGTCACCTTAAAAAAATTGGCATGCTTGGACTTAATTGGTGGGTGTTCCTGATAAAAGGTTTTGCTACAACTTCCCGGAAGTAATCCTCTTCACCAAATTTGTCAGAGAAGTTGGATTTACTATTTCTGAGCAACAACGCTATGAAAATTATTTGATCCATTTGAGTACACTGATGGAATGGCAAGAGACGTGTTCATAGATTATTTTAGGGGTTAAATTTCGCAAATGGGTTAATTTTCCATGTTTTTTTCGAAAAAAAAGATTCACCAATTTCCATTTTTTATGAAAACGATTGGCCCAAATTCCATAGAATAACATTATTTAACCTAAAAAATTGCCAAATTTTTATAGAAAGTATATAAAATCCTTAAAAGTTTAATATTTTTACAAAACTATAGCCAAACATTTTACATTTTGCATATTAAGGACTAGTAAGATTAGCCAATGTTTCTACATTTTAATATAAATTTTCATCCTTAAAATCATCCCTGCTCACTCACTTCTCCCACACGAGAGTAAGTAGCACTAATTATCTAGAATAATGACGAGAGTAAGTAGCACTAACCCAGCTACCACGGACCCTAAAATGTCATGACCTAGAGGTCTTTTCCAAACAACTTATCAACTTATTTATGGGGAATTGAACTCTAGTGGGTGACATCACATGATCATCTTTTTTTTAATGTATTTTTTTAAAAATATTTTCAATTTATTTTTATATAAAAAAATATTTAATTTATTTTTATATAAAAATAAAGTTATTGTCATAAAATGGTAAGTTATTTATTTATTTGTGTATTTTTTAATAAATTCATTCATCTTCTTTTTTAATTCATAGCATTAATCTTAATTCAGATAGCATTAATCATGATAGGTTATCCCTAATCAAAGAAGAAGAAGAAGAAGTAATTTTAACGTCCACGAGGTTAACAATAGCCTATGGGACAGACCATCTCACACACTGATTTCAGCAGTTCAACCCTTTTCATGTTCAACTTGATGATGAGCTCCCCTAATTTCTCCATTGTCCCCTCCCTGAATAAGTCATTCTTGTTCAAATAAGTAACAATCTTCATGCCTAAAAATCCTTCTCAATTCACATATGAGATACACAATAATCCCGAAGAGGGGTTTCTAGGTTGAGAGTTCAAATCTCTTGGGCCTCCTTGAGCCAAAATCCAACCACAAACATCTAGCTACAACTGCCTTATCCGATTGATTAAGCCTCCACCAAAAAAGGCGAGGACATCCACAAACTCTGTCCATATTTAGGAAGGACTCTAACTTTACCTGAACTCATACGCGGTTGTGAAATTTGGTAACAACAACATTAAACACCATGAGGTACATTATAGGATAGCAACTCAGAGAATTAAACATTTTGATGTCAAAGCTTGTGAAATTTGGTAGTAGCAACATTAAACACCATGAGGTACATTATAGGATAACAACTCAGAGAATTAAACATTTTGATGTCAAAGCATTCAGAGTTGTTGCCAAATTTTCAGAGAGACATAGATGAACAATACATGTAAATTTAATTTTTTTTTTCGCACTTGAATTTAGTCACATTGACCATTTCCACAAATGAAAAATTAGAAATAATCATTTTAAAAAAATTTAAATTTTTTAAAAATTCAATTTAATATATAATTTGTGTGGAATATTATAGAAACTTTAGAAATTTAAATTTTTTTGGTAAATTTTTTTGGTTAAAGTATAATAAACAAAAGTCAATATTCACTTGTGAAGATTGTTACATGGCACTTTTAAAATTGTTTTTAATTTTATTTTCTATGTTTTAAAATAAAATTATTTTTTAGAAAATAGAAGGAATAAAATTTAAATATTATTATTATTTTTTTTTAATTTTAAAAAACTTCATTTTAATATATATATATATATATATATATATATATATATATATATATATATAACAAAAGTCAATATTCACTTGTGAAGATTGTCGCATGGCATTTTTAGAATTGTTTTTAATTTTATTTTCTATATTTTAAAATAAAGTTATTTTTTAGAAAATATAATGAATAAAATTTAAATATTATTAATTTTTTTTTTAATTTTCAAAAACTTTATTTTAATAAAAAAGTTGACAATTATAACAATTTATACCATGAAACCAACTTAATGCAAAATGAAAGTGCTTTACAAAATTGAAAAATTTATGCAATATTAATTAAAACTAAAAGTCAATGTTCTTCCTAATTACCATTAGGCTACATTTACCCTCCTTATTCGAACGAGACTTGATTCTATATAACCATGTAAAGCATTACTATCCTTGTTTGGCAAGGTATCGTAAATGGACGTTTGTGATTTTCCTGCCTTGAATGAAAGTCCTTACAAATTGTATTGGACCCCTTCACATTGTAAAGATTTGGGTGTTTCAAAAGTAATCCACTTTCACCTCTTCCACTTTAAAAATGCCAAACATTATGTTGATGTTGATGATATTGCTGCTTTGTGATTCATAAGACCAATAAAATGAAAGGGAAAGGGTTAGTCTCATTAAGATTTTTTTAAGTTAAAAGGTTTTGAAGAGTAATTACCTAATAAAATAGGTAAAACTATGTTTTATATTATTAAAGGTAGGTATGTTAAAAGGAAGTGATGTTGATCTTCAATCTCTTTTGTATCATAAAGTTTATAAAGAGGTTGCATGACTTTGAATCTTAGCATTATTTATTTATTTTTTTAAGCTCATAATGTTGGAAAAATAGTTTTGATCTGATAAGATCTTTCTAATAGTTGAATTTATTTTATAAATTATTTTAATGTAATTCTGGAGGCTAGCTTTACCCTCGATAAATATGTAAAACTTAATATTTTTCATATTATTAATTTTTCTTCTTCTTTTATGTTTCGATGTTTAAGCCAAACCTAAGACTAAACTAAACCACATTTAAAAAAAATAATAGACATTTGATAACTTATGTGTATTTCTATATATACTGAAAACTACAATTTTTAACAATGTAGATTGTGACCTTAACTAGCATGTACCACATAACATAGTATGAAAGCATATTATGCTTTTCTCACTCTCTTTGAAAACATTTGACAAGACAATGTATAAATCCTTTTTACACTGATACATATATTGTTTCAATCTAATTACGCCGAAGAGTTTTTTAAGGAGTCGATTCTATTCCAATGTAGTGCCATGTAGTGCCCCATTATTTGAGGGCATTTGTTTATAAATGATTAAGTTATTTAACTAATATTGTGATAATGAAACTTAAACTTTTAAATTATCTAATTGAGTTTAAAATGATGATGATTGAATGAGTTTGTTTAAAATTTAAAGGCATAACTTAGATGAATTACATGTGCATTGATATGACACAATTGTTGGTATTGATTTATATGATTTGAATAAATTGAAATGAAAATGTTGATATATTAATTTGCAGATGTTACTAACGGTTTACCTAGTGTTACAAGAAACCACAAGGTTGCATTGACACAAAATTACATCAACTTTATATTGGATTCTGGATTGAGTTAGAGAATAGTAAAAGTTATGTAATTATATTATATTTTGATTTGGATCATGAAAAATATTTGTGTGTTGATTGTTGTGTGTGCAAGCACAAGGAACATGTTTGTTGATCGATCCACATATGGGCAATGGAGTTGTATGGAAGTGCAATGAGTACTATTAGGAGAGGAAGAGCAAAGTTCTTATTTTCACTTACTAACACTCCTTTTCAATGGCCTAAGTTGAAAATCTAGGGATGATTTTACTCCGAAGTTGCACATTGTTGTGAGAGTAGGTCGTGTATTTTGTCACTCACGAGAATTAGTTGAGGGGAATACAATAAAGTGATAAGGCTTTTTCTTAGTGACCATTAGTCTCTCAACAAAGGACAAAAAAGATGAATTAATAGGGTCTCCATTATTGCACTATTTCCCCACCAAGAATTGATGGATGCTTGAAGGGAATACAAATCATAGCACCCTTGGAAATACAAAAATAATTCTTGAAGGGCATGAGAAACATAACACCTTTGGTATCATTTATGAATTGTTAAATGTTACAATGAAAAAAAAAAGGTTAAATTAAACAATATAAAAAAGAATTAACTTGGCATGCATAATTATTTATTGAGAAAAAATTGTATAGTTTATGCATCTTACAAGAGAAAAATAAATAAATGGTAGTGGAATAAATAGATGTATGGGATAAACTAGCATATCATAACAAGGGATATAATCTTGTTAATTAAAAGTATTAAGAAGAATAAATATAGTTAGGAGAATGTGCATGAAATGAAAATAAGTTAATTATTAATTAGCAAAAAACTAATCACTAGTGCACCCTTAAGTTAATGAGAGGAAATAGGAATGAGAATTCAAATTCAACTTCAAGTGTGGGAAAAATAAAAGTGAGTTGAGGGGAGTTAAAGTGAACTAATAAATAATTAAACTAGTAACTCCATGTGTAACCACTAAAATAGGAAGTCATGAGAAGATCAAGGAAACACATAAGAATGAAAATAGGAAATGTGGGAATTGAGTGAGGATAATTCATTATTTTATTATTTTAAATAAGTAATTACATGTACACGTGTGCATATGAGTGACACATTGGTGGGTGGATATTAAGTAAATAGTAATTAAGTAAAACTCATTTTTACATTGGTTGGACAAGTGGCTTGGGCCATGTTACCCCCTAATATCTAGGAGTAACTAGAGGACATTTCCATCCTATGAACCTTACTATAAACAACAGTTTCATAGATGAGATCCATGGTTCTCCATAAACAATCGATCGATGATGCTTCCTGTTGAAAATACTAGAACAACTGAGAGGGGGGGGGGGTGAATCAGTTGTTTATAAGCTTAAACAATTTTATGCCTTTTTAATTTATTATTAAGATTTCTTCATGTGTCATCAACCAATCATACAGCATATGGACAGTAAGAGTAAAGATCATCAGTCACACATAAAATACACACAGAGACACATTTTCACGAGGAAACCCATAAAGGGAGAAAACCTCTTCTTCTTCGAAATGATAGGCAGTCTTTTTCTGTTCTGTACATCATTTACAATTGAGCACCAACTCAATGTGAGGTTGCTACCTCTGTTTTACAATCTGCAACTTGTTTGAGAGCTCCAACTCCCTGGTTTCTCTAGCACCCACTAGAAGGAAGCACCAACTCCCTGAGTATTCCAGCACCAACTGGATGGAAGCACCAACTTCCTGAATGTTCCAGCACCAACTGGATGGAAGCACCAACTTCCAGTTACACAGGCTCCAACCTGC
>ML787160.1:331558-344154 GCA_009831015.1 Picea engelmannii
GTTCTTGACATATCAAAGTCCCGATTGCCGATGCCTCTGCTGACGTCACACGTGATTTGGCACGTGTTAGATCCTGCCACGTGTCACTCTGATTCGTGAATTGCATGAGCCTGAAGTGTTAGATCTACCTGACACCTGTCATTATCTGGTTGTGCCATGTGTCCCTGGGTGACGTGGTCTACCGTCGTGAGTTGGATCAACGGTCTAGATCTCATGTTGACCTGACGGTGCAGATTCAGTCGGGATTTCGCATATCGCGAAATCGAAATTTTCGATGCATTGTATTCTCTGCATATTGAAACCCCGATCCCCGAAACTCCGATGAGGCCTCCTGGCTGCCACGCATCCATACGAATGAACGGTCCAAATCCCTGCTTGATTTAACGGCTGCGATCAAATCGCGAAATCGCGTATCGCGATTTAGGGGTTTTCGTTGTCGAGTGAACTTTGCATATTGAAATCCCGATCCTCGAATCTTCGATGGCTTATCTCCCTCGCAACTTCTGCAGATCTGACAGTTGTTGTCCTTTCGGGAAATTTGGATGGGATCCAACGGTCACTGGATCTCTGTCTTCCTTCTTCTCTGTAAACTCTTGTTGCGCGCGTTTTCTTCAATGCTGTTCCTCCTGAGCTTTTATCCTTCTTATCCCGCCATCTCCACTGTTGCCATTAATGACAACAATCATCAACATGCATTTGTTGCTTGTTCAATATTTTCCAACACTTCCCACATTTTGCTCGGCTCACTCTAATTTGATGATTATGGTGCTTGACATACATGAGATACCTTGTTTCATTGCTTCATATTACATGTTAATGCATTATGTACTTGTCATGAAAGTAGTGAAAATTGGTAGAGTCAGATAATGGATTGGGATGCTCTAAATTTATGCCTTTTGTGTTGTTTCACCTTGGTGCTCATCATCATCTTCTAAATAAGTGTTGTTATTCCTAGGTTGAGTTGTATTACTAGGGGGCTTTGAGAGGGGTAGTGTGTCCATACCCCAATCCATACATAACATTCTCCATCTTTCTCGATTTCCATTGTCCTACTTATGGGTTGGTCGTCATATGTCACACATATAGGTTTATGGATCATAATCCCATGAGAAGAAGGAGCTTGAAAGCTCGAGGTTGATGCAATTAAATAAATAAAAAAGGAGAAAAAGAAAGATGCAAAGCAAAATGAAAAGAAAAGAAATGTCAAAAAATCAAAAGAAACAAAGCATGAGCAATGCCTCCTCGCTATGAGGTCATCATCCCAAGTCCTATGCAATGAATGCATATCTAAAAAGGACTAAGTGGAACAAAATAAAAGTTATAAGTCAAAAGAGGTTAAATGAACAAATAAAATGGTGAATAAGGAGTGGAAATACACAATGTCGAGGAAAAGGAAAATCAATGCATAAGCACTCCCTCATTCCAAAGGCATTCATGTGGATGAATGTCTTAAACAACCTCACATGAATATGCAATACAACTCATGAAGTTACCCCCCAATCATATCATCTATCACTAGACATAAGCCCCTTGATAAGTTTTCTTGGTAAATACTTCTCTTCTTGGGTGTTGGCACATGCAATAGGGATTGATGATGACCCTCCCATACGTAAGTTTGGAAAATTGCATGAATTATATAAGTTATTGTGAAGTTTGAAGATGATACTTAATGTGATCTACCTTTTGGAATTTACATTTGACATTACTCACTTTTTGTGTTGCATTAGACTTTTGTGCATGCCTTCAGATTGATGACTACTTTGGGTCACTTGCACCTTACTTTGGATGATATACTTAGCATGGGTATGACCTAGATTGAGCCTTGTTCCTTTGGAGGATGTTGAGGATGCCCCTTGCACACTTGATGGAGGTTTCCCCACTTCTTATGAGGTTGTTGGGACACTTTTAAGGCCACTGCACCCTTTGGGAGAGGACATTGCACCTCGTGGATGTAACATTGCACCCTTTGGAAGGAACATTTCACTTTTGAGCCCCTTTACATGCCTTTTCACATATTTTGAGTGAGATGTCCACTCTTGAGAGTCCACATGTGCCACACGTGTGCTTTGAGCGTCCATTTATGGAGGATGACTTGGCATATGAGCATGTTTTACGTAATTTTAGGAGCATCATTGGGGGTATTTTGACTCATCCACTCTTGTATCATGGATATTTTATGTATTTTCACCTTATCTCTAGGGCTTGTAAGGAGATAAAGGTCATTTTAATATTTTTTAGGATAAAGCTAGGAAACTATTATTATTATAACGAGAACTATGATAAATCTCTCATATAAATAGGGAAGCACTTCTCATTTGTGAATGACTACTAAAACTTGTGGAGAAAATTACTTGTCTACTTCCTTTTTTGTATATTTGATATGGATGGATAACTAGAGTGACTTGTTGAGAATGATGTATTGTGGATTGCTTTACAAATTTCATGGATGCTCTTGGCTAGGGTTTTGAAGATGAATCGATTTTTTGAGTAAGTAGTCTCACTTGATCTTATGGATGTTGTTTATGAATGATTTAAGTGTAGTTGTACTTCTCTAGTGGTGGTGGTTCACTCTCTTTGTCTCTTTCTTAAACACGTCCCTTCTTCATAACTCTTGGAAGATTACTAGTGGAGTATGTTCATGTGAACTATCTTGGAAATTTTAAGGCACTAGTTGGATTTGTTAGCGCTTTTAGTGGACAACCCTAAATATCACCCTATTTTTACTTACACTTTCTTAAAGGAGTTCTTAGTTGAGTAGGCACTAGTCTTCTCCCATCTAGTCAATTTAAACTTCAAAATTTCACTTTGTGTTTTTGTTTTAGGGTAAATCTAGGGTTTTATAATAGCTTGCATACATTTCCAACCATAAAAAAATTCTAGACGTCTTGGTTTTTGTGCATGTTCTTGACCTAAAAATCATTTGATAACCATAATAGCCTTGCTAATTTTTATTTTTGAAGAATTAAGGCTAGACATATTGTTTTACATGGTTGTTATATGCCTTTTAATTTTCATATTTTACAAGTCATGTAAGCCCTAGATCCATCCATTGTTTTAGCCCTAATTTCTAATAATTTGTTTATAACATATTCAAAGTGTTGAAATCTACTATTGTTGCAACTTGTTTATTTCTATATTTTTTTATCTTTATTGCAAGTTTTACAATAGCCATTAGTAATTTTCAAATTTGCATTATTTGGGGATAATTTTTCTTTAGATAGTAACTTGATAAACCCTCTAAATATCCCTAAACGTAATTTAAATTCAAATCTGGAATTTGTGTTGAGTAACCACCTAATCCATACTTCTTTATTATATTTTATTGATGGTAAATTGGGTAGCTATATAGGTGACATTAGGCTTGATCCTGTCTTGTCTTAGGAACCCTAGAGGCTACCAGGGAATCTTCCCTTGTGTTGGATCTATCTGTTACAGGATAAATCGGTATATGCGGACACTAACAGATCTCCCTATATCCACCTGGATCTAGAACAAAACAGGATAGGACATGACTCTTTCTCTAAGTTGCAGTCATTGAATCTACTACCAAGAAGGAATGAGTGACATACCTTTATATCGCTTTTTTAGGTCTCTGTTGTTCCTACTTCGCTCCGGTGCTCTTGTGAGATCAGGTCCAAGACAACACAAACCAACCAAAGTGAAGATAGAAAAGTATATTCAATGTCAACCTATGCATATGATCAAGGAGTTATGCAATAAAATAAGAGTGATTTTATGGGAAAGGGACATGTCGTTGTATTATATTAAATGAAAGTAGAAGATACAACCAGATCGCCTTGATGTCGCAAGCTTTCTTTCAATGGTCCTTGGTTCCAACACACACACTTTCTCTACACTTGCATGAAGAAGATCCAGTACAACTTGATAGACAAATAGAGTCTTCAAGCTTCAATCCAAACATGGTTCTTCACACAATTATTTCATCAATTCTCCATTCAATCTTGCTTAACCTCTTCCTTGAGAAACCCTTCATTATATAGGAGAAGGAGAGATGGTTAAAGGGATGAGGATGATCCCACTAAATCTGAGAAGTCAGTAGGATGCCAACCATGCGAATGCCAACTCATTTTCTAGAAGATACTCTTCTAGAACCTTCGTAACTTCCTCTTCCTTTTAAGCTTCAAAACAGGTTCGCACCCTACCTATAGAGCAGACTGCGAACACCTCGCAGGCTAAGTATAGGGTTGCCTGCGAGAATCAAGATTCTCGCACCCTACAACATAGTCAGCCTGTGAACTCATCTTAAAAATATATTTTGTGGAAGAAGACAACAATCACTTTTCTCAAGCAAAAAGTCCTTATGAGAGCCTGAACACATAACTGTAGAGACATCACCAAAGTGACCAAAATAATGTGTAATAGAATTCCCCCCAAAGTATGAGGCTGGAACTCGTGACAGCCGAAATACTTTGTAAAATGCGTGTGTGTCAGAAACAAGGATCGCACCTAATCAGAAACCTGCAAACAATCAAGCATCTTTAGAATATAATACCAGTTCTGAGATAGGCATTCCCATGCTCAGACCACAAATGAATGAAATCATAAATGTAGGCCATGGCCACCAATCATACACTGTGGATCCATGTCGCCAAAATACCACATAGCCACCAGGAATACACTGTGGATCTATGTGTTTAGAAGACGTAGATTATGACCTAGCCACGTGACATGGACCCATGTGTCAATACAAATCATAAATACTCCAGCGCAACCTGGGCCAAAAGATAAGACCCAGGGTCTTCAATCCCATTGTCTAAAAAGTATGAATCTAACCATGTGATTACATGTGTCGAAGTCAAACATGGTAGAAACCACTCGATTACTGATCATTGATGAAAACTGTTAACAAGTGCGAGGGAAATCACCATTGATGTCAATGACTCCCAAGGTACCTAAGTACAATACGAACAAATGTGAATAAATGAGCTGAAGTCGAACATTCGATGAAATCTCTCGATTAGGGACCAATGATGTGAATCCACTGTCGAAAGCGAAGAGACCTGCCATTAAGGCATCCAGGTTCAAAGGTGCTAAATGATTTCTAAGTCTTATTCCCGGATAATGAGTTGGAGTCAATGGAAAAAGACTCGTCACAGGAGGGCCTTGATGTATCCCCCATCAATGACATGAAATAAGTAACAGATTTTGAGGGCAAGTCAAAGTACGAATATGATTTGAAAGGGACACAGGGAAGGCCAACATGGTAAGAATGGACAACTGCAAATGGCCGACTCAATGGAGGGCTTGTTTGGACTACTCTTGAACATAATAACGACACGACAATGGTCTTGGCAGTATTGACTCAAAGACGACCCAAGATATGACCTTGTAGTAAGTCAGACGAGAGACAAATAGATTTCCCAACCTGGATTCAAATGACGAACATGGAGTGTCATGTTCAAGAGCAACACTTACTGCCACTAATACAAATACCGAAACATATCCCTTTCCCAAAATCCCCCCCACCAGTTCTGGCGAGTACCTCTTTATTTTTACACAAGCTTGAGGAGGATAACATATGCTTGTTGATATAATCTCATCCTTCGGACGAGTCCCTCAGAGTATGTTTAACGAACCCTAAGAAGGAGTGGTTCGGTCCCGTAAGGGTCTTTTGATGTTTGTTTAACGAGTCCAAAGATAGAAAACTCGGCCGTTTTTCATGTTTTGAGAGTCTGAAAAACACTTAAAGAGAAACTCTCCCAGTTCCTTTTTCGTAAATTAGTTCGATGAGACCGAAAAAGTGATAAACTATCGCCCATCGAACGTTTTCTTCAAACACTTTTACGAGCATGAAAAGAACAAGATCGCTCGGCAATCTTTTCGTTTTATGGAGCGTGAAAAGAGCTTAAAGGATACTCCCTTGTTTTCGTCGTTTTCGTGTTACCATAACGAGTACGAAAAGACAACAAAAGTATACTCGGTTGCGTTCTCATGTATTTTCGAGCGCGAGAACGAACGGAGACTGAGTTCGAGGTTTTCCTTACAAAACCCTAAAAATGTACTCATTCATGTGACAAATATAAAAAAGAGAAAAAATGTATGTATACCGTCGTTTGGACTTCTAGGTCATCTATCTGCAAAAAACCATACTCACAAAACCATTAGGATATTAGGTAAAACCATAACATTGGTAACCTAATATCCTAACAAAACATGACAGGACATGACTCTTTCTCTAAGTTGCAGTCATTGAATCTACTACCAAGAAGGAATGAGTGACATACCTTTATATCGCTTCCTTAGGTCTCTGTTGTTCCTACTTCGCTACGGTGCTCTTGTGAGATCAGGTCCAAGACAACACAAACCAACCAAAGTGAAGATAGCAAAGTATATTCAATGTCAACCTATGCATATGATCAAGGAGTTACAAAATAAAATAAGAGTGATTTTATGGGAAAGGAACATGTTGCTATATTATATTAAATGAAAGTAGAAGATACAACCAGATCGCCTTGATGTCGCAAGCTTCCTTTCAATGGTCCTTGGTTCCAACACACACACTTTCTCTACACTTGCATGAAGAAGATCCAGTACAACTTGATGGACAAATAGAGTCTTCAAGATTCAATCCAAACAGGGTTCTTCACACAATTATTTCATCAATTCTCCATTCAATCTTGCTTAACCTCTTCCTTGAGAAACCCTTCATTATATAGGAGAAGGAGAGATGGTTAAAGGGATGAGGATGATCCCACTAAATCTGAGAAGTCAGTACGATGCCAACCATGCGAATGTTAACTCATTTTCTAGAAGATACTCTTCTAGAACCTTTGTAACTTCCTCTTCCTTTTAAGCTTCAAAACAGGTTCTCACCCTACCTATAGAGCAGACTGCGAACACATCCCAGGCTAGGTGTAGGGTTTCCCCGAGAATCAAGATTCTCGCACCCTACAACATAGTCAGCCTGCGAACTCATCTTAAAAATATGTTTTGTGGAATAAGACAACAGTCACTTTTCTCAGGCACCAGAGTGACCAAAATAATGTGTAACACTATCCTTCACTAAAATGAGGGAAGTTGTTGTTTAGGTGAAAATGGCAACACTTCCATGTTTCACTCATATTTGTACCTTGTGAAGGCTTTGCACTAGGGTGCAAGATTGTATGATAGCAGGCCACACAACCTATAAAAAGAGAGCTTGGGCTATGAAAAAAACACTTTTATGCACCAAAATGTTGGATGGATATCATAATGTTATGATAACTTTTCATTGGTATTTGTTGAGAGTTTGATCTATTGAAGTTTGTTGAGAAGTGAGGATTGTTCTTGAGCTTCATGGATTTTTTCTTCAATCATATTGGTAATGAGGTAAATTTCCATACAACCCCATTGCAACTCGAGGGTTCTTGGGGAAGGAGAGTACCCAAAGGAGTTGGTAGAGAGATCAACCGATCATCAAATGATCAACGAGCTTATGCAAAGTTAGAAATTGAACTTGTGATTCAAAATTCGAATATATATATATATATATATATATATATATATATATTCCATGTTTTATGCAATAGTTATTGTTATGATTTAAAAAAAGAAATAGAGAGTATGATGAATTTAACTTTTTTATTTAAAATAGTGGTATTACAATTGAGATAATTATAATAACACTCATATGGTAAGAATTTATAAACTTTTGTTTAATTTAAAATTATGTTTAATGGTTCTATGTGAAAAACTGAACTCTGTTATCTATTTTGTAGAAATACTAGTGTAGGCAAGAGTTTATGTAAAAATATGAACTATGTCATATAAAATTATGGTTTTATTTATTTCCATTTTAAAATCGTTGGCGTTAGAATTTGTGAAATTATAATTGTAGGTTACCAATGAAATTCTCTCTTCTCAATACCTTATAAATATAACTTTGCGTTGAAAAATGATAAATGATGGCTTATGTTCGTCTTAAACTCTTGTAGGTGAAAATTTACTAGGGTCACCTTTATGGAATATCAAAACCATATTGTTAATCTCGATATACCCTTCGATTTCATTGGTTGAAGCATTGTATGATAGATTTGTTATCCCCATTTTGTGGGATAATTAAGGAGATTATGTCTCGAGGCCCTCAGGTTGCAGATATGGAGTGTCGAGAGACTACATGACCAACAATGTCCACTTGCACATACAGAAGCCCACTCTATCACCACATTCTAATGCATTTTCAGCACGCCCACCACACCAGCTAGCTTCTAGAAGGTAGATGGGTCTTACTCCATGCGGTACAAGTCAGGTATTGTGGCAGGTAATCACCCTAATATTTAAGGCATTTAAACATGTTGTATTTAAGCTACTTTTGATTATAGAACACTCACTTGGACATTATGTCTTTGACCTTGTTTCACCTTGGTGAGTGTCATAGATTTCCTAGTAAGTGGCCAACCTTTGGGAAAGGTTTGTGACTAGGGGTCCCTTAAGGGGTTATTGTACCATTCCCGACCATACTTACCACTTTCCGCTCATTACACTCCCATCATATTTTCCTCTTCTAGGCCCTTTGAATTTAGTGACCCAAGAAGGGCATGTATCTCATTTCATGGGAAGAAGGGGCTGAAGGCCCAAAGGGATTTGTTGTTGGCTAAAAAGATAAAATCCTAGATGTAAACCTTCCAGATGCTTCACCTAGGGATCACTGAGAAAGTAATGAAACGCTTCTCTGTAAGAAAAGGAGGACCTACAAAATAAATGATAGTGAAAGATTAAGGGGTTAGTTGGAGGATAAGAGGTCTCATCACGAGTCGACCTATCATGATCATGAGTATTTAGCGGTATGACATTACCATCATTTGGTCACTAAGCCAGGGATGTGGCTCTCAGTTACACAACCGAGAGAAAGGGGGTCTCATCATGAGCCAACCTTCTCATTTCTGCGAGGTATTTATAAATGACATTGTCATTATCTGGACACCACACCGGGACAATGGTCTTCAACTCGTTCCTTAAAATATGAAAAAAATAAAGAATGGCAAGAATATGGGCTTGGAAAAAGTGCATCGCAAACACAGGTGCCACACACCCTCTACAAAGGCACCCATAAATGAGATAATACGAGCCCTTGTATGTCATGAAACACATTGACCTATGAAGTCTAAATCCCTTTCTACCTCATCACCCACTGCATAACCTTGAAAGGCCATCCTTAGGAGCATCCACTACTCGAGGCATTTGGTCTACCCAATAGGAATTTTATGACACCCCTCCCATACTTAAACTTGGTCAATTGTATAGGGCTTTTGAGCATTTGTTTAATTTGATGAGGTAGTTTTGATGCACATGCTTAGGTGCATTGTTTATTAGATGTGGTACTTGTCATGATATTTTTGACTTGAGATCCTTGGAGGGTGTGCCTATTTGTTTTGCAGGACCTTGTTGGTGGACAATTTTGGAGGAACAAGCCTAGCTTGGGCTTCCATGGAGCTTGAAACCCACAAGTTGGATGCCCCAGGCCCACATGTCGGATCACGTGACTTTCCTTGGGATGCCTAGAAGACATTTGGATGACCTCACAAGCCAAATGTTTTGCTTTGGAGGCCTAAAACATCACCTTAAGGGGCTTGAGGTGGTGATGTGGACACATGGCATGTTATGGAAGAAGTCTCGGGACAAGATGAAAAAGAAAGGATCGAGGATACATGGATTTTGGAAGCCTAAAACACCCTTCCCTAAGGCCAATGACTTGGCACAAGTGTCAAAACGTCCCCTAAAGGGATGACATCATCTTGTTTTAGGGTTTTCCTTGTGCAAATTTAAAATTTAGTTGAATTGTTTATTATTTTTGTGTAAAGGGGAAAGATTAGGGATGTTGAGCCCTATCTTGTGGTTTACCCTAAAATTATGTGGACAAACATACTAGAGAACATTTTGTAGAAATAGAGATGAACTCTATTTCATTTTGAACATAGTTCTCCCATTGTGAGAATACTACTTGGCTAAAATTTGTGCCCTCTTTGGGAAATTTGATATCTCTCTCTTGTGCAAATGTATTATGGTGAATTATCTTATTTATTTGTGGAGATAAGGTGGTGCACACCTCTTGGAGGTCTTTTCTCTTACTTATGAATGTTTTTTGCTTGGTGAACTAGGGTTACATCTTGCATCTCTTTGAAATTGGTAAGGAAAATCTGCAATTTTTTAGTTCTTCTTGCTTGTTTCAGGAATGTTATTGGTTGAAACCCTAGGAGGTGGAGTATAAGTGCATACACCCTCCATTAAGATTCATTTCATTTGCTTGTAGACAAGTCATTTATTGCAAGGTTGCCAGGAGGAGTACAAGGGTGTACATCCTCCTAGATTTACTTAAGTTTGATTTGCATGCCCTAGGGAGTAAGAGGGTTTACACCCCTAGGGATATTGTGTATCTAACTCTTACAATCCAAAACTCCATTTACCCAATATCTTGAAGGCACTAATCTAGAGTTTGCTTTGAAGAAATAAAATTACTTGCATTGGGTAACGTGATTTTCAAGTTGTTCAAAGTGCAATCAATTATATATGTTATTGGATTGTTTGCACCCCTAGGGCATCATATTTTGTCAAGTAATTCTTATTTCTGTTACAAATTTCATCTTCATCCAGTAGGGATGCATAAACCCTAATCCAACTTCTTCAATTACTCTCTAATCAACCATTGAAAGTTGCTCAAAGTTTGTACACTTAAACTACTAGGCCTAGCGCACTTTTTGGAAAAGTTCGGGGAAGTTTTAGTGGCTGATATTCTTGTTGTAATAATTTATTTTTTACAGCCATAAGGCTGATAATTATCATTGCACTAACTTGTTTATGACAACCTTTTTTTTATGCTAAAGTCTTGCTCTTTCATTCTTGAGTTAAACTAATCTTTACTAGCTTGTCTCTTGCTTATTCAACTAGACTTTTAGCACTTATTTTGCAACTCTTATTATCTTTTTTATGCCGATATATATCATTGATTATTGTTGCAATTAGGGACAACAATCTTAACTTGCTTGTCCACCTAACATACTACATTGTGTACTTGGTTTTCCTTGTGTCTTGGGCAGGTATTTTCTCTTGGCAGGTCACTCAAAGCATTATCAACCTCAAGAAACCCTAAATACTCATTACCAAGTTTCCTTTACCATCTAGAAACTTGACCTTTAGGGGCATCCATTCATATATCTCATTTTACACCTCAATCCCCCCTAGGGTCATCGGGATTCCCCCCTTGAGGTAACTACCTCACCTCTAAAGTGACATCAACACCTACCTAAGGTGAAAGTGGGTAGGTGCTCTCTAAGTTGACTCCATTTTTGTGGTTGGGTCAGAATTTTCCCAACCTACAACTTGTGTGATAACATGATTTGTGCTTTTTAATAGAATAATTGAAAAAAAAATTCATGTTTCTTACTTTTGTAATATATATATATATATATATATATATATATATATATATATGAGATCTTGGAGCAACACTGATTTATCTTAGATGGAGGTCCATTGATGGCATTGTAATTATTATTGTTGGCAGTGAGCATATTAATTGTTGGGTTGAGAAATCAATTGTATTTATTTCATTTTGAATGCTTGCATTATCATTGTGGGGATACATATATGTACTATTAATTCCCACATTAAATTATCAACCGGGGCTCGTAAGCTTCGAGGCACAAGAAACGCAGTATCAGAGCCTAGTCTAGCCTAATCTAAAGCCGATAAAACAATCTTCAAATCCACACTACAGGAAATTAACACTAAAGATTCATCACTGGGATGTAGGAATAACTTAGTGCTATAAAGTCTTAGATCACAGTCTTTCATGCACTTACGGTGATGTTCGTGTGATTAATCGTGAGCAGCTTACTTAAGTTGTATGTCCTTCAATGATTATTTCATATAGCGGATCCCACTTAAATGCAATAAAATAAACAAACAAACGAAAATGAAATTCACGATAGAAACACACACCTTAGGAAGAATTCCAATGCGAGAAGGCCATATCTCACGAGTTAGACCTTTAATCTATCTGTTGGTGATTGAATCTATGTGAAATTAAAGTGCAAGGAATCTAAAGGTACATGAAAATAAAGCAATATGAAAGCAAACTGTAAGAAATTTAATGAAATCAATCTAAAATCAATCTTAAGCAAAAGGAAATCAAACATGGTTGCAAATTAAATCTAAACTCGAAATCTTCCACAGTCAGTGATCCAGGTGGATATCGGTGGCCACCCACCTTTTCCAAATGGCTCAAAACAGCTTTCTGGCAATTTTGGCAATTTACTATTTTTAGCAGGTTTTAACTTCCAGGGCCATTTTGAGGGCCTAAATGAAGGTTTTTCGAGATCGAGGTTCTTAATGATACCCAAAGGCATTATTGAGCCCCCAAAATGAATCTCCTCGACGATACCTTTCCAACGAGCTATCACACGCCTAAAACGGAGATTGTATGCAAAAGTTACGACCCCGGGAAGTTGATGCACAAACTTACCCAAACGGGGCCCACATGACTTTTGGCGCTTCATCTCCTAGGGTTAGGTTTTTGGATGTCTAGGAATTTTGGCATTCCCGTTTATTGTAAAAGGGCCTTCAGAGCCTCATTGTAACCATCTTCTTGCGAATGCGAG
>ML787160.1:346773-377135 GCA_009831015.1 Picea engelmannii
GGATCAGTCAGATGCATCAATCATGGAGAAGAAGGAGAAGGACTAAGTAAAGATGATATTGTAGATATGTAAAGCAAAGAATTGAATTTTTTATGTGATAGAAAAGAAATACCAAGTGTGTCAAGAAAGATGAATGTTAGATGGGTTAAGAAGAGATGAACATAGAAATTTCAATGTACATTGTAGAACTCAACAAAGAATAATCATAAATAAGGGAGGAATGCTTCTATAGTTGACTCAAAAGGTTGAATGTACACAGTCAAATAAAAATATGGAAACATGGTTGAAGAAAATGAAATGGATTCTTGGTGACGATTGTCTAACTTGGAGGATTTGCAATCAACCAAGCAAGGAAAGAAGTTGAATGAAAATGAATAGATGCATAATGGGTGGTGTGTGTTAATGTGCAAGTTCTAGGTTCAAAGAATGAAGAAAAGAGAGGGGCGATCTGCTCATAAACAAATGTAAATGCCCATGCACGGGTAATCAATCTATAAGCACATCATGAAGGATGGCACACACTCTAAATTGTAAATAATAAGTGCAGTTTTGAACCTATGTTTCTGTGTCTTCTATTCATAAATGAATTCAAATATCCAACTAAAGATCAAAACTCCTTTTTATGCATTTGACACAGCTAGGAAGGAAAAACACTATTTAATAATGCGGGCAACAAATAGATTGGAAAATAATCAAGCATGAATGGGCATAATTAAAGCAAGGCACAAAGCAATGAATCGTTGGTCAAATAATCATTAAGCACATAAATAGAGCAGCATGAAAACACATATATTAGAAGCTTGTGAATGGAGTATGATTGAGGTTAAAGGCAGAATGATGATGCTTTGAGTGGAAGGGCATCAATTCAAGTTGTTCATGAAACCAATTGCAAAATCAAATTGTTGAATTGAAACACACAGTGCATGGAAATCAAATCAAATCAAATTCATAAACTAATTAGCAAAAGAAATAGCAACAGGGACATACCCGGATCGAGGGGCCCTACCCAACCTAGGCATGCTCCTAGAAGACTAATTCAGATCAGAACTGGAATAATGCATCAAATCTCAGCCATGAACTGTTCTTGTTTACGAGAAATCAAAATCTCTGATTACAACATTTTGCTCATCAATTTCAAGTCTCTAATATGATGAATTTCTCCCAAATACAAATTTTAAAATAATAATGATGATAATCCTTCATTTTCCCCTCAGTCTCATGAGGCTTATTTATACATTAAAAATCATTGAGGATTGGATGGGACTGAATCCCAATGCTCATATTTCAAATTTTACATTTTTAGGCAGAAATCTCAAAAATCTGGGTTTTATTGTAATTTGGGCAGATGTGAGTTAGGGATCCACCCATATATTCCAAACCAATTCAAATTTTGAAAATTTTCCCATATCTTTCTCAATTTTCCATATTTTAGACAAAACTCATATCTTCGAATTTCTAGATCTGATACCATTTGTACGAAAATCGAGGCGCAAGTTGGCAGTTTGAGATTTTTACTAATTTTTGCATAATCATTCCCCCTGAGATGGAAGTCCACACATGCACGCTGATTGAATTATAACACATGTGTCTGCATGTAGACATCGTTCTGGAAAAAAACCATGTCCCCGATTTTCCTCTAGAAGCGTGCCAAATTTTCGACTATAATCCAGTATTGGACGGTCGTTGATGCTCGTACTGGATGACCTAGAGAATTCTGGAACATTCTAGTACCGGATGAGATGAATTGCGAGTACCGGATGATATGGAGTTTGAGTACCGGATGACATGGAGTGTGGGTACCAGATGACATGGAGTGTGAGTACCAGATGATTGTGCAGGTACTAGATCATTGTAGAACCTTTTGGTACCCGATGACCTGGAGTGTGAGTACAAGATGACCTCCAGTGTGGGTACTGGATGAATCCAGTGCGGGAACATATTTTTTTGACATAGAAACATAGGATTAAACCATCATCGACAAAACTATTGTATAATCATCCTTTTAATCACTAAAAAATGGAAAATTATGTATGAACCACATAGGATGAATAACATGAGATAATGGAGGTTTATGGTGTAATTATTGATATATTATTGAAGAAATGTGAGGAGAAGGTGTAATGATCAGTGTATTTGTATGGTGGAAAATATGGCAAAACTAGAGCCCAACACACCCCCAAACCCAAGGATTTGCATGTCATCATGCAAACAAGGTGAATAACTTATGATACTCTGCTTATAGATTTATGTGACATTGTGTCTTTTGTGCAGGTGTTGGTTCTTGTGGAGCGACACTTTGGAAACTGCCATAGATTGATTTCAAACAGAGAAACAAAATTATCATAAAAATGGAGGACAAGCAATGGATGAGGTATCAAAGTGATGGTGAATGGTGTGCATATGGAGAATGGTTTATAAAATGTTGGTGATGGTGGCTGTATGAACTTGGACATCAATTTTAAGACCAATATTTACTTTGTGGTTCTTTGTTTGGATAGGCAACAATGGCTTCATCCTCTTTGAGATTACTTAAGAATTATTTACGATGTACGAAGAGAAGACACTATAGATGTTTCTTTGTATTTGTATACCACATATTTTCTTTCCATTACTTGGTCTTATCATCATAGTATATTGTTCATTATGATTGGTGGAGTGAAAGTGGAAGGTTTGTTGAGTGGTTGTGATGGTACTTTCTAAGTGGTAATAATGTATAGTGGAGTAGGTAATAGTGGTTATGCATCATGTTTTCCCAATTCTTAGTAAATAAAAGAGATGTATACTTGTTTTACCTCAAATTACCTAATGTACATTGAAGTGGAAACTATGCAGAACATGATGAAAGATTCGTGGAACCATGATTTGGACCATTGAAAGCTGAAGATGACCATTGAAAGATGAAGATGAGGTGGAGCAAGGCTGAGATCTACCAAAGAGAATAAAGCTGATGAGATCTGCGCAAAAGATTATGAGAGCTGGAGAGAACATAAAGTGATCTACTGGATCATGAAAAAAATTGGATGAGATGAACTAAAGATGTTGGAGATGTTGGAGATATTGCCAAGAATATGAAGATCTGGAAGAGATCTGGAGATCTCCCCCATACCCAATAGTTTTCATGTCCTCATGCAAATTGCTTAAGACTGAGTGGCATGTGGCTACAAGAAAACAAATTGCTGCCAACTTTTGTTGATACCAATCTAAGAGTTGCTAAGAACATAAATTTGAGAGTTGCTAGTGAATTGTGGGAACAAAGTCCATGAGTACTAAGCATGTCCACTCAGAGAGAAAATCATAAGATCGTATAATAAACTGATCATAACATGAAGTACATCCAATGTCACATTTTGATAATTTATATTTGAACAATTTTCGAAGATCACTTATGAATATTCCCCCTCTATGAATGACCGAGATAATTCGAGCATAACCCACACAAAAAATGTATAATCATCTTTTCGTTCTATAGAAAATATTTCTATTTCCTTGATTAAACAAAATTCATCAAAAGATTAGCAACACTTATGTTCAAAGAGCCCTGTATAAATTAGAGTAGGGATTTTGTTCTTCTCCTTTAGGAAGGAAAATAAAATAGTATTAGCAGTCTCAACAAATGAAAACCCCATAGGAAAGTAGTCAACCTTTTTCACTCTGAAAAGATTTATAGTCATTCAAGTAATGAAGATAAATTTCACAGTTGAGTATATTAGGATTCTAAGATCATGGTCCCACTCTTAAGATAATACATCTTAGATATAGTATAAATTGGATGATAGGGTCTTAAGGTCAACTTAGGGTTATTCTCAAATGGAAAATAGATGGATTTTATTTAACCTTTAGTTCAACCATGCATGCTTCTTCTTAATGATTTACACAAGTATATCATTCATATAGACAAATATAGATTAGGCATATCAAAATCAAAACCCATTTCCAACAACCCTGTTCAGTACTCTGATGGGGTAATTTTGAAATCTAAGAAATATCCTCCCCAGGCAGAATGCCCCATTGCCCATGAGCCTATCCAATACCCTGATGGGTTTGCCTAGTCATACCACAGGCCGAAACTCACTGCCAACAAACCTGTTCAGTATCCTGGCAAGTTAGCCTCTTACACCCATTTTCCATCAAAGGCTCTTGTCCCAAACTTTACCCTTAAGATAAAATTTATATATTGTGTTCGCATGGGTGAATGGGGAAGCATCTTTGAAAACCTTTTTACGGGATGGGATCATATTGGGTTGGAAGATATTTTATAGATTGCCCATAAAAGATTGTTCGCATGAAAAATAGACTTATGTATTGAGGTTTAGTCCAAATACATATCATGGTCAAACCTACTTAATGTGTAGTGGATGAGGCCATGAGAGAATAAACTAAAGGTGCCTCTAGTCCTCAAGTTCATCTTCTCCATATAAGATTATAACAATGTTCCCATGGGTAGAAATTTCAATATAATCATGGTGTCCTTGGTTCACCTCTTCATTTAAACCACTATGTGTATTCTTTTCTTTAGCCTCCTCGATCTTAGGTTCTAATGGATTCTCCTGATTAGATATGGTCCATGAGTCTTTGATCTCCTTGGTAGATTGGTCAAATCCATCAATGAAGGTTTCTCAATCTTCTTGTAGGCATGGCTCATAGGAATTTGGTTCCTCTATGTCTTTTGGAGATAGGTTCATGACTATTGTCAAGATGTGCTCTTTCTGAGAAGAAGAGATGTCAGTTGCTGCTAGGATTTGAGATAGTTCTTCCAAACTCATTATCATCTTTGAATCCATCTTGCTAGTTGATATGTCATGTCTCACACATGGATTAGGGGTTCTTACAACACCCAAAAACTTAAAAAAAAAATACTAAAGAAATGAAACGGAAGCGAACTGAAAGAAAATGTCATAAAACCAATTATATACTTGAAGCACCATCGTGCTACTAAGACCTTGTTTTTACCAAGTTATGTGTTCACAAAAGTTAGCTTCTCTTCTCATATATATATAAAAATGGCTAATGCTAATAAAACACAAATTCTTACTACTCAAAGGAACAGGACAACCTAACTTTGGAGCAACCCCACTAAAGTGGATGCATGGGCTCTTCCCTCATGTATTACTGAATTCTCTCTGCCCTTAGGTCATCCTTAAAAGAACACCACACTTGCATGAAAATAAACACACTTGCATGAAAAGAACAATCAAGGCTTTGGAAAAATAAAAGCAACTTACCTATGCTCTAATCCCTTTAGAAACTCCCCGACAACGTCGCCAAAATGTGGGGCTAAATATATGTACTATTAATTCCCATATTAAATTATCAACCGGGGCTCGTAAGATTCGAGGTGCAGGCACAAGAAACGCAAGATCAGAGCCTAGTCTAGCATAATCTAAAGCCGATAAAACAATCTTCAAACACACACTACATGAAATTAACACTAAGGATTCATCATTGGGACGCAGGAATAACTTAGTGCTATAAAGACTTAGATCACAATCTTTCATGCACTCAGGGTGATGTTTTTGTGATTAATCATGAGTAGCTTACTTAAGTTTTTTGTCCTTCAATGATTATTTCCTATAGCGGATCCACACTTAAATGCAATAAAAGAAACAAGCAAACAAAAATGAAATTCACAAGAGAAACAAACACCTTAGGAAGAATTCCAATGCGGGAAGGTATCTCAAGAGTTATAGCTTTAATCTGTACGTTGGTGATTGAAGCTATGTGAAATTAAAGTGCAAGGAATCCAAAGGTACAGGAAAATAAAGCAATCTGAAAGCAAACTATAGGAAATTTAATGAAAGCAATCTAAAATCAATCTTAAGCAAAAGGCAATCAAACAATGTTGCAAATTAAATCTAAACTCGAAATCTTCCACAATCAGATGCATCAATCACGGAGAAGAAGGAGAAGGAATAAGTAAAGATGATAATGTAGAGATGTAAAGCAAAGAATTGAAATTCTTACACGATAGAAAAGAAATACCAACTGTGTCAAGAAAGATGAATGTTAGATGGGTTAAGAAGAGACGACCATAGAATTTTCAATGTACATTGTAGAACTCAACAAAGAATAATCACAAAGAAGGGAGGAATGCTTCTATAGTTGACTCAAAAAGTTGAATAAAAAGATAGAAACATGGTTGAAGAAAATGATGGATTCTTGGTGACAATTGTCTAACTTGGAGGATTTGCAATCAACCAAGCAAGGAAAGAAGATGAATGAAAATGAATAGATGCATAATGGGTGTTGTGTGTTAATGTGCAAGTTTTGGGTGCAAGAATGAAGAAAAGAGACGGGCGATCTTCTCATAAACAAATGTAAATGTCCATGCATGGGTAATCAATATGTAAGCACATCATGAAGGATAGCACACACTCTAAATTGTAAATAATAAGTGCAGTTCTAAACCTATGTTTATGTGTCTTCTATTCATAAATGAATTCAAATATCCAACTAAAGATCAAAACTCTGTTTTATGCATTTGACACAACTAGGAAAGAAAAACACTATTTAATAATGCGAGCAACAAATAGATGGCAAAGTAATCAAGCATGAATGATCATAATTAAAGAAAGGCACAAAGCAATGAATCGTTGGTCAAATAATCATTAAGCACAGAAATAGAGTAGCATGAGAACACATATATTAGAAGCTTGTGAATGGAGTATGATTGAGGTTAAAGGCATAATGATGATGCTTTGAGTGGAAGGACATCAATTCGAGTTGTTCATGAAACCAATTGCAGAATCAAATTGTTGAATTGAAACACACGGTGCATGGAAATAAAATCAAATCAAATTCATAAACTAATTAGCAAAATAAATAGCAACAGGGACATACCCGGATCGAGGGGCCCTACCCGACCTAGGCATGCTCCTGGAAGACTAATTCAGATCAGAACTAGAATAATGCATCAAATCTCATCCATGAACTATTTTTGTTTATGAGAAATCAAAATCTCTGACTACAACATTTTGTTCATCAATTTCATGTCTCTAATATGATGAATTTCTCCCAAATACAAATTTTAAAATAATAATGATGATAATCCTTCATTTTTTCCATGAGTCTCATGAGGATTATTTATACGTTAAGAATCATTGAGAAGTGGATGGGACCGAATCCCAATGCTCATATTTCAAATTTTACATTTTTAGGCAGATATCCCAAAAATCTGGGTTTTATTGTAATTTGGGCATATGTGAATTAGGGATCCACCCATATCTTCCAAACAATTTGAATTTTGAAATGTTTCCTATGTATTTCTCATTTTTCCATATTTAGACAAAACCCATATCTTCAAATTTCTAGATCTGATACCATCTGCATGAAAATTGAGGCGCAAGTTGGCAGTTTGAGATTTTTAATAATTTTTGCATAATCATTCCCCCTGAGTTGGAGGTCCACACATACGATCTGAGTGAATTTTGACCCTCGATTCTGCATGTAGACGCCGTTCTGGACAAAACCCATGTCCTCGATTTTCCTCTAGAAGCATGCCAAATTTTCGACTATAATCCAGTATCGGACGGTTGTTGCTGCTGGTACCGGATGACCTGGAGCATTCTTGTATCGGATAGTTTCTGGAACGTTCTAGTATTGGATGAGATGAATTATGAGTACCAAATGATATGGAGTGTGAGTATCGGATGACATGGAGTGTGGGTACCAGATGACATGGAGTGTGAGTACCAAATGACCGTGCAGGTACAGGATAACTGTAGAACCTTCTGGTACCAGATGACTTGGAGTGTGAGTACTGGATGACCTCTAGTGTGGGTACCAGATGAATTCCAGTGCAGGAATATATTGTTTGGACATAGAAACATAGGATTAAACCATCATCAACAAAACTATTGTATAATCATCCTTTTAATCACTAAAAATATGGAAAATTATGTATTAACCACATATGATGAATAACATGAGATAACGGAGGTTTATGGTGTAATTAGAGATATATTATTGACGAAATGTGAGGAGAAGGTGTAATGATGAGTGTATTTGTATGGCAGAAAATATGACAAAATTGGAGCCCAACAATCATCTTGAAGCGAATACTCTAATAGGCATCATCGTGTTTACATACAGTCACTTTCCATATATATATAACCACTACATAGAGCTCGTTGTGTATTATATTCTCACATCATATGTAAATGTATTTTCCAACTTTATAAAAAAAAAAGTATATAAGAGCGCGACATTGGGTAAACACTTCCCTGTTTAAACAATTGGAATTTCCTTATTCTTTGTTATCAATTAATGAATTTGTTCCTTGACCTATGAATTTGTAGTGTTAACTAAACAAGGGAGATAGTTGCATATTAGCTAGTCCCTGCCATGTTGAATAATTGTAGTCTCTATGGGAGAATTCACTATTATTACTTTCGGTGTTTGTCTTTTATGTTTTAACCAAACACTAGTTACATAAGGTTTAGTTGTGTTTCAACATATTTTTAACTAAGAAGGAGAAAGCACAACAAATAAGAGCTAGTAGAAAAGGGTCTTATCTCTTTATTTGGAAACGAAAGACGAATTATATATCACTATCCCAACTAATGATCCTACCTCCGTTGTAGCTAGATTTGCTTGTTCTTCCCAATAACATCTTCTTATTGTTCCTTCCTAAGGACACGATATGTTAGTAATAGGTGACTAGTATTGACTAACCGGTCAAGGACCAATCAAAGATAAGGATAATCGTAAGTCTTGTTATCTAAAGGCATATATCACATCCCTGTACAACCAACCCATGATCATGCTACTCCCTGAAAAGGTGCACATTCTTAGGTACTTAACAATGCTAGAAACAATCTCTTTAAGAGTTATCATCGTGAATATTTTGGAGCTCAATATGATACCCTTTATAGTGCAATGTTATATTATATTTTAGAGCTCGATACGAAGATCAATGTTTTATTATAGTATACACAAACGAGTGCAAGAACTGGTGTTTGAATGCCCTAGAAAAAATAGCTCAATGTTTTATTATATGAAACCTTAGATTTTGGAGCTCTATCTGAAACCCTAGATTATATAACATTGCATAAACGTCCTAGATACGATAAAGATTTTTAAAATATAATATAACATTACACAAATGCCAACTGTAGAGTAAAATGTCGCAATAGTGCTATTGTACAAATGGCAATGCTATTGCACATTGCAAAACCACTCTAGCATCATCTAACACGTTGTTGCACGTATCACATTGTTGCATGGATTACATTTTCATTTGGTGCTTCGGTTTGAAAAGATATTGGTCGGATGCACGTCAAGCAATAATGGCTTCATTTTCATCAACCATCCAAAGTTGGAAATATTTTAACTAGCTTGCTGCCATGGCCGGATTTTGAAAGTCCCAGGGAATAATGCTTTGAATGGCCTCAATAATTTTCTACCCAGAAGGAAAGAAGTCATTCAACATTTCGGATTAGCAGACCTATGGAGACAAAAAAATGCACAAACTCAGAGCTTCTCTTCTTCCATTTTTAAAACGTGGGAACTCCACATGCATTGCAAATTCTGCATGTTCGTTAACGAGAGCTTCCAACAAACAATTTGTTTGCTTTGGCATGCAATTTCTCAAACCTCAGGGTAATACCCTATGTGTTACCTATGTATTCTTGGCATGTATAACCTTTATGACAATAAATGGAAATTTAGTATGATGGGTGTGACTTGAGTTGTAAACTTGGACTCGGTTATATAAAGTTAAATTAGTTATAGTGAGAGAAAGTCCGCTCTGCACCACACTAAGTAAGTATAACGAACTACTATTAAATATAAATAGTTTAAACACGGTTTTTGGATGCCTATATATACACCATGATTAAGGTATGGTGTATTCCTTCAAGTCTCAGTTATATGCCATAATTAAAGGCTCATGTATCCGTTCAAGTCTCAATTTTATGCCACAATTAAGGACTGGTGTATCCCTTCAAGTCATGGTTCCATAAGACGTGAATTGGTGCTTGCAGTCCAAGTTCAAAACACAATATCATCTCATTAATTAATAGTTGTGATTTAACTTCACTATATTTAGTCATTATCATCCTCAGATGGAAAATCAATGGACTTATCACATTGATAATTACACAAGGGTGATTGTATCACCGCATGGAAAATCAATGGACTTATCACACCAATAATTACACAAGGGTGAGTGTATCACTGCATGCATACATAATGTACACTTGCACTTGAAACCCCAATACTTACACTTGTCTTGGTGGCATTATAAAATAAAAACTTTTGAAAGGAAAAACAAAGGATTAAGTCTACCTATTATCTATTGTATTGTTATTATAATAAACTCACTTCAAGTGTATTGATCCTAGTTTTATAATAATAAAGTACATATTAGTGAGCATGTCGTTATGATGGTTTGATAGGGACAATAACATTCTCTTAGTCCACACGGAGCATCCTAGGAAGCGATGGATGCAACCTGGATTACCAAGTGATGAATAGTCCACATGGAGCATCCTATGAAACGATTGATGCAACCTGACTTACCAAGTGATGGAAAGGAACGACACACCCAAGCCAAAGGCAGCTCGACAAACCCAGCCAAAGCTGGAAGCATGAATATCAATATCAATATAAGAAAAGTAAATACATTGACACATTTTATACATCTGATGTTTGATCCTGCTCTGAAGCCTGACTATTGGACATGAGGATGCATCCATCAAAGTGAAGTAAATGAAGAAGGTGTTGGCTCATGAGCAGGGGAGAAGAGAGAATCTTATACCTATCTATTTGTGTTTATCTCTGGTAGGATAACTTATTTTTCAAAAGGGACACCACTATATAAACTACACACAAAAAACATGGGATAAATCAAAACTTATAACTATCACAACTTATTATATTTCAGACGCAATTTTGAACATGTTGTAGCTTGACTTTTGATGAGATAGTAATTAACTACATTGTATTGTCTAAAATTCATAAAAATATAATACAATTAGTAAGTATCTTTTAATATTACATGCATTCAAAATATTGAAGAAACACCCTGCAAATGTACTCTCACTAAACTATTTAATCAACATGCACAACAACAAATAATTCTGGACATGCCAAGTGTTAGCGCTCTGTAAACTTTGTTCGACTGAGAAAACAAATGACAGAGGCAACCTACAAACCAAATTTGAGGCCGGAAACTAACCTTTTCGACTTGGAGAGGGCTCTCTCTGGAGACCTCGTCTCTGTATAGGATATGGCTTTAAACTATCAGCTAGATTTAACACCTTTAAACAATATTTTCTGGTTCTATTGGCGAAAGAAAGAAAGACCTTGGGCTATGGAGTCGATTTGAGAAAATGATAGAAACAAATGACTTAGTGACTGAACTTGAGAGGATAAAGGCTAAATAAGAAACAATCTTTCAGTTAAAAATCATTGTGTGTGGCGAGAGAAAAACACATGAAGCAACTCGGAGCACTGTTGGGGATGAATTCAGAGTTCGCTTAGAAGAAACACAATCGTCTAAATGACGCAAATCTAGAGCACCGCGTGGTGAATTCTAGATTCGAAATCAGGTTTCGATTTAGAAAAAAAATACAGATATGAATATAAAGAACACAGGAAAGCACGCATGAAAAGAGAGAATACAATACATCAAACTGCCACCGTTAGAATATTTTCATCAAAGCTTCAAGACCTTTGCATTAAGTTTCAATTGGATCAAAAGCTACATTCGATAGTCACTATCTACATTGTTTTTCCAACCAACCTCGCTTACATTGAAAAGACAGAATATATAGACAAGGTCGTGCCGCTCGAGCTACCCTGCGCTCTAACTACTATCCCTATAAATTAGGCTTTGACTACTCCCTGCTAGATGGCTAGTCGTATGACACTTTACTAAAAATAGAAATTCATTGTGCTCGGTCGCACCATAACCGCTCATCTTTTCCATGAAGGTCCAATCATCAACAAGATCTCGTCGTTAGAGAGTGATGTGTCGATGATTTCCTTTGACAGTGTATTTGGATGATCAAGTGCTCTGTCAGACTCCTACTACCCATTGTAACGGCCTTGATTTTTTCCGCGCAACCATTTGTCAGAGCATGCATGTGGCGGGTGACTGCAGAACGTCGTAGGTGTTTCCAAAATGATGACCTCAGTTAGGGAAACGACACCTTTCTTCAAACTGTCACATGTCCATGTACACATGTCCTTTGCAATAGATGGGATTCCATCGTTGCGCGTCGTATGTTTTCCGCACAGGTATTTGTCAGAGTCCTTACCTCTCGGTAGGAAATAGGACACAAGGAGACAAAATTCGTGCCACGTCTGAGAAGACAAAAATGGATTTGGTTAATCATGCTTTTGGTCTCGTCTGCAGTTTTGATACCCAAAGCGTTTTCCTGAGAGACCAGTTGTGCCTTTTCAGATTCATCACTTGCCTTTTCATAACCGCGTTCCCTTTCATCTTCTTCTGTGCGCTGGCTAGAGCCGCGCGGACGTTCTCCATGGCTGGTCCACATTCCTTGAAGTAATTTGCATTTATTTCTTCTGACATCCTATGTGTCTCACGCAGTTGTATGATTGTATCTTGCGCTTCCCTGAGTTGCGTCTTAAGCCAAGTCACGTTTTCCTTGCGACCTTGTGATGTTGATGCTTCGAGGGTCTTCGCTGCTAACTATTGTCTCAACTCCATGTTCTCCTGGTATAGCTCAGTAATAACGAGTTGCGCTTGCTTCAGCTTTTGCGATGGTTCACGAATATCCGTGCCTTTAGTGTCTGTCCTTCTTCGTCTGTCGCAGGCTTCTCGACTTGGGCCTTCTACGGGTTCCATTCAAATGGCGCACATGAGTAACTCTTCGGCGGCTGAATTGCTTAGGGCTCGGGTCTCCCTGGTTTCCTTGTTATTCCTTGGCCTGCCCCTTTTGTGGGGTATCAGTTGTTGGGGGGATAGAGCCTCCAATGAATTTCTTTCCTCCGCGACCTTTCCTATTTCCGCCTCCGCGCGATGAGATGTCACTTTTTCCGCGGGTAGAGGGGAATCTCCTCTGGGGTCCATGGGGATGTCGGATGTGAGTAGAAACGAATCCCAGTTGTTTCCAAATCGCCTCAACTATCAGTAATTTAATCAGCGAGACATGAGATAGTTTCTTCTTTGGCTGGTTTGCTTTAGCTTGAATGTTGTCTGGCATTTCTCGGAGGCTTTGGTGCAAGAAGAAAGGTAGATTTAACGGTCTCCTTCCTGTGAAATGCATAAAAAATCTGATGTGTTGTGAGTGTATTCTATCAAACCTTCCCTCGCAGGTGAAATACTTCCTGACCACTCTCAGGAGCTTCTGAAAAGTCTCCTGCAGATATCTGCTTGGAACGCCCGATTCGACTTTCCCATTTAAACAGTCTAGTTTGGTGAACTCCTCGTAGAATTGTGCGTCCAAATGCATGCCTTTAGACCACCTTTCACCGCGTGGAGGGATATCCGTTGCGGCTGATAGAGTTTCCTCTGTTACCTGGAAAGTGATTCCTGTGATTACTGCGCAGAACTCATCGAATCTGAGTGCAAACTGCTCCACTAGTTTCACGTTGAATCCTTGGATTTTCCTACAAAAGACCATGCATCTAACCTGTTCAAAAGGTGCTTTGACATCTGGATCTTCATTTACCAACGCCAAGTTTTAAGGTTCGGGCCCCACATTTCTGCTGCTTCGCGCGCCTTTCATTATGTTCTGGGATGTTGCCATGGTACAATGTGTATTTTTTCTGCGCACGGTGGATTTAGCATGGACCAAAGACGGTAAATCTTGATTGGCCCAGGTTTGTGACGTAGTTGAAGGCAATCAACCTTTCCATCCATGAGAAACTCAGGGCTCGTGGGAAGAATTAGAGACAGAGCATAAACTTGGCTGGTGAATAGAATACATGAAGAGCGATCATAATTTATAATTGGGCGGGCGAGAGATGGAATCGTGCTAGGGGACACTGAATCCATGGTGACTGGAGGTTTCGAAGCAAGATGAATATTTTCGTAGTACATCTGCGCAACGGGTACACTTCAGGGCATGTAAAGTACAACTGATAATAACTGCAAAGCATATGTGATACGAGCGTCATGATTTTTCATTCTTTCAGACTTTATAATGAGTTGATGATTATCACTTCGTCTATTGATGCGACTTCTATTTAACAACTTTCCTCGACCTTTGGCACGTAAAACCTTCTTTTCTAACAAGACCCGACTCTTTGGGAAAATACCTTTACCACTTACACATGTTTTTGTTCTGACATCCCTTCCCGACTCCAAGGGCCAACCGACCACTTGCTGACTTCGACCCATTAGTTGTTCGGTACCTGACCTCACACGCTTTGACACACGGACTCTAACTCGACTAAGACCAACTCTAACTGAAAAAATGACGATGCTAACTGTTGGATCCAATGGGGATGCTACCCTCCCAATGAGGTGGCAAAGAATAACAGACCAGGTGCCTGACCATTAGGCCTGATTCGACTTCCAGACTCTGAAACAATGGAAAATAAAAACATAATTTAGACCTTCTTGACATAGTTTCGACTAGACTCAGCATAAACTTAGGGCCTTCACTACGAGATTCAATTTTATGCTGACCTACAGACTCAAAATGCCTTCTTTGAAAACAAAAATGAAACGGCTATTTACAATGACATGAAAATGACACAGACCTTACTGAACGAGATATTGTTTGAGGAACCTGTCGTTTACAGGTCCCCAACCAGTGGACTCGCCATGAAGCTCTTCTAGCAGATATGCGTTGATCCTGCGATACGCACAGATTCTAAAAGGACTCGTCCAGGGATGATCAAATTTTTCGTGCTTTCCCTTATCGTCGTTCCTCGTGTCTGACTTTAGCACCAGGTCCTCCACCTGAAATTCCTCATGTTTAGAGTGCTTGTCGAAATTTTTCTTCATCCTGTCTTGGTGAAGTTCTGATTGGTTGTAGACATTCTCCCTCATCTGTTGCATGTGAATCAACTGATTTATACTTCTTTGTGTGTCATCTGGCTTGACATCTTGCTCTTGCAGCAGTTTCTTGATGGGCAATCCTAACGAGGTAGGAAAAATCGCGTCTGTGCCATATATGATTTGGATTGGCAACGTGGAGGTGGAATTTTTGGCAGTGACTCTGTCCGCCCATAGCGCATAAATGAGTTTCTTATGCCAGACCTTCTTGTTGTCCTGCAAGAGTATTTTAATGATCCTGGTTAAACTCTTATTCGACAATTCTGCTAACCCATTACCTTGTGGGTAATACGTTGTAGAATGTCCCAGGGTTATATTGTAATCCTTGCAAAACTTCTCCATTTTCTTGGACTTAAATATGTTCGCGTTATCTGTGATGATCTTGATAGGGGACCTGAACCTAGACAGGATGTTGGTCTCCAGAAACTTAATGATGACCATTTCGGTAGCTTGCTTCGTTGGAATTGCTTCGATCCATTTTGTGAAGTAATACGTGGTCGTAAGTATCCATCTGTGTTGTGCCGAGGATGGTGGATGAATCTCTCCTATAAAGTCCAGGCCCCATTGCATGAACGATGCTTCGATCGAGATCGGTTTCAGCGGTAGGGGTTGCAGCTTTCTCCTTCCATCGAAAATCCGACACTTATGGCAACTGGAAACTTCTTTGTATACGTCTGCGAAGAAGTTGGGCCAATAGTAACCTGCTCTTAGAATTTTATGCGCGGTGGTTTTCCAATAGTGATGTCCTCCACAGTCGCCTTTGTGGAATTCTATGATAGCTTGTTTCGCGTCATCTTCTAGTAAGAAACTCAACAATATTCCTGCCGTATATTTCCAATACAAGGATTTATCCAAGATGCAAAACTTAGTAGCTTTCAACTTTAAGAGTCTAGCCTTGGTCTTACTTAACCTTGGAGGAGCTTGCAACTTCTTCAACACATAAATGATGTCTGAATACCAAGGTGAATCAACGAACTTCTAAGACACTTGCATGGTTGTTTCTTGTTGAGGATTCTCTGTCAGATCGACAATGAAGTTGATTCCCATAACGTCGCAGTTCGACTGCACCATTAGTTTTGTGATTCCCTGACCCTTAATCATCTTGGTGGGCTTTATTTCGAGGTCATATTCCAGCATGACTGTGATCCACTTACCTCTTCTTCCCTTGGGGTCAAGATGAGTCAGGATGTCTTTGACTGAGTTGTTGGGCACGTAAGGGATAACGTGGGAATGTAATATGTAAGTTCTGAATTCCTTTAGGGCTTTCACTTAGGCGTATGCTTGTTTATCCATAATGCCATACCTCAGTGGAGAGTCCCTCAGAGTCCTGATGAAGTAGGCTATAGGCTTCTCAAAGTTTTCATCATCTTTCTATAACAGTATGCCAACAATGGTATGCTTCGAGGCGAACGAGAACAAGATGAAGTCCTTCATGAAGTCTAGGTTGGCCAATACGTGAGCTTTGGTCAGTGTTACCTTGATATCTTCAAATGATTTACTGGATTCAAGGTTCCATTTGATCTCGTTCCCCTTTCTAATCATGCTGGTGATATGTTTTATAATTTCCACCAGGTTTGGGATGAATCTTCTCAAGAAATTCACCTTTCCCAGGAAGGACTACACCTCTTTCTTACTGTGCAGAGTGTTGATTTTCAGGATTCCTTCTACCCTACTGGGATCTGTCTTTATACCTTCCTTCAAGATGTTGTGCCCTGATAGTTTCCCTTCTTTCATTCCGAAATGTGATTTTTTCGGATTCAAAGATATGCCTAACTTCCTGCATTTCTGGAAGACCTTCTTCAGATGCCCAAGGTGTTGTTTGTCAGAGTCAGAGTACACTGTGATGTCATCCAGATAGATAATGATAAATTTATCATTTTCCTCGGCAAATTCTATATCCATCGCCCTCTGGAAGGTAGCTCCAGCGTTCATCAGGCCAAAAGGCACCTTGGTATACATGAACGTCCCCCGTGGTGTCGTGAAAGCTGTCTTTTCCCGATCATTTGGGTGTACCATGATCTGATTGTAACCTGAAAAGCCATCCAATATAGACATCTTCTGGGACCCAACTACCTTCTGTAGAATATAGTCCATCTTAGGGAGTGGGTAGTTGTCCTTGAGGGATACTTTGTTCAAGTTCTGAAAATCCATGCACAACCTTATTTTGCCGCTCTTTTTCCTTACAGGAACTAGGTTGGCAACCCATTTCAAAAACCTTAAAGAAACAATAATTTTGGCTTCGAAAATTTTATTTACCTCTTTTTCAATTACCAGCAATAGCAGGGGATTTATTCATCTTAGCTTTTGATTGAAGGGATTTTGGTCTTCTTTGAGAGGAATGACGTGCTGAATAAATTTAGTGTCGTAAACTTTCAAATCATCATAGCTCCAGGCGAAAACGTCGGGAAAATATTTCATGAGTTTGATGTAGTCCTGTTTGACCTACGGACTGAGTGTCTTTGATAATTTGATTATCGTCGAATTCTCCTGGGTCCCGATGTTTCAATCCTCGACATCCTCATCGTTTGCAGTGATCTTGGGATTTCTAGACACATCGTTTTCATCAAACAACTTTTCCAACGGAACTAATCCTTTTGGGATGATATTATTCTTTAGATGTACTATGTCCCTCCCAGCTATCTGGTTCTGGAAAGGGTCGTCATTACTGCACGCAATTGTGCTTTCATCTTCATCGCAACAACACTCGTCATCAATGTTTACATTAGCGAACTCGTCGCTCATTTGGTGAAATCTCCCCACCTATTTTTCATCCTCAAACACCTGCCAATACTTGATATTATCAGGCACCGTCAGCCTGTGTTTAACTTCGATCTCATATTTTCTATTGGGGATAATGAGAATTTTAAAACCTGAGCCCGAGGTGGCCAAGGCATCCACAATTTGATTCTGCCCCCTTGGGATTGCTGATAAATTATGCCCCGAGAATTCTTCGAGGAGGTCCAGCACTAGGTTTTTGTACGCCCTCAGTCTGGGGTGCTTGGATTGGTATATGCCTTTCACTTGGTTTATAACGAGCTCAAAGTCTCCATGCACCGCTATCCTCTTTGCACCCAACTCTTTCAAAACTCTCAGGCCCAAAATCAATGCCTCATACTCAGCCATGTTATTTGTACAGTTGAAGGCGATTTTGTACGAGAAGAGTTTTGTGCCCACCTTGGGAGGACTTATCCATACGTCGGCCCCTTCCCCCTCCTTGTTGACGGCTTCGTCAAAACTCATGTTCCACATCTTTTTCTCTACGCAATTCCTCGGGTCTGCACACTCTACTGCTCATCGCATGCCTTTATCATCGACAATCATGATAGCTATCGGTTCTTCATCTTCAAAGCTCATGTCATTGTAAAAAATGGAGGAGCCAATCTCAGTGTCAACAGAGTAGATAGGGTGGTTATTCGACTGTGTCTTACTGCTTACCATATATTTCAACAATACTTCTCTGTATACCCATCTCTCTTGGACGAAGACAGGAATGGTGGCGTACAACATATCCCTCTACAAAGTTCCCTTCAATTTCGCGGCCCATGACCTCGACAATAGCATGCCAAATTTAGGGGGTATATTGGCCATGACCACGTCCATAAACTAATTATTAGAAGGGATTTGGGCTAGCGACACAACCAAATATTTGATCAGACTCAAACATTTCACTTTCCTTGAATCGAAAGAAAAAAGATCCTTACAGTGCCTGGTGATGTCCAAACCCAACTCGTCCATGATCACTTTGGGCATGAGATTGTGTGACGCACCCGAATCCAGCATGGCGTTATGCAAGGTCATGTCATGGAACTTGAGACTGACATAGAATGGGGGAATGTCCTCGGTATCACCTGTCTCCTCCACGCGCAGACAAAAAAAAATGGCAAGGTGATCATCCTGGACGTTCAAAGTGTCAGGAGTCTCTCCCATCTTTAGAATTTTAATAATTTGATCCCGATATTTTCCTTTATTGATGAGTTCGTTGAAAGGGATGGAGATTTTAATATTGGCCATTTCATTCTCAAAGTTAAAAGGGGGAGAGACTTTTTCTATCTCCTTGACGCATGTTTCCTGGCTTGTTTCTGGTTCTTTCCTTGGAACCTCCTCCTTTGACTTTGCCTTTTCAGTAGCATCCTTGGTCGGATTTTCTTGCTTCAGTTGGCTTGTAGAAGGGGTATTCGTTAGAGGTTTCCTTATGGGATTTGTTTTCTGAGGTTCCCTTATGGGATTTGTCTGCTGAGATTCTATATATGCTTTTTTGCTCCTGAGGTTGTATTGCTTTTGGAACTGCATGATGGAATTGTGATAACCCTTCATGAATTCCTCTGTTTCCCAAGACAACGTGTCATCCATCTCTAGCATAATATCGTCATTTTCTCTCATATATTGATCGTGTTCTCCCTTCATCAAGAACACGTGCATTTCCTTGTCATCGCAGCAATGCATTTGATCTTGGAACATCTGATCAAAATCTTAGTTCGCGTAATTGTTTTGGAATAGGTGAATTATTCGTTGGTCGCCCTGGTCTCTCTGTTCCCTCTGCCTGATCTGTAAGATTGAACCTCTTCTAAGGTTCTGGTTTCTGGGCTGGGGGTCATGTTGTTCTCGGGTGGTGGGTTTGTTTCCCACAGACATTCTTTCCATCAACTTCTCCATCGTCTTCATCATCAAATCGAACTTGTCCTTCGAGGGTCAAGAAGTCGATGGTTGCACATCCCCTTCGGGTTTCTTCTCGCCTCTGTTGAAGCTTTGTTTGATCTTTCCCGATGACATCAGGCTTACCTCGACTTCGATTGTGTTAGTCATCATGGCATCTAAATTAGCATATCTTCTTTCCCTCAATAGCAAGGCAAAATCGTTGTCAAAGGAGTCAATGTATCGAAGCTGCACAGCCTCGGGGGGCGGCTGGACTTCTGCGGGAATTGAGTTGTAGACCCTCATGAAATGAGTCGAGAACTCTTGCACTGTTTCCTCCGACGCTCTCTTCATATTGTTTTATTGCGTCAGTAATTGCAAAGGATTATTTTTGTATCCCCATCTAGCAATGAACAATGTCTCAAATGTGTCAAAGTCGGGGATGCTTGTTGCTGGGAGGGCCTTGAACCACTTTCTAACCTCCTCTGAAAGACTCTGCGTGAACAACCTCATCTTCGCATCTGGATGGTCCACCTCTTCTATATCAACGAAATCGTTGAACCAATCTAGGTGCTTTTGGGCAGATACGTTTCCTGCAACGTCATATAGCTTGATCCTCTAGTTGTAGTTATGGGGAAAATCATGCAGTTGGGATGGCAGAACAAGGGGGGTGAATCTGGAAGCCATTTATCTAGTGGGGTTTGGGATTTGTAGGATGTTCTGAGTGGGATTTGCAGCTTGCAGGATTTTGTTTGGTATCAGAGATCGAAACCTCTCCTCGTCGAAGACTATATGGTCCAAGCTGGTTTCTTATTTAGGCCTAAACAAATTTTGTTCAAACAAGGTGTCAAATCGAGGTCGTCAATGCTTTGTGCCCCGTCCTTGGGAAAGGAAAAATTTATGTCTAGGTAATAGAAAGGGTCTTGCGCCTACTCCCTTACCTTGTGCAGAAGTATCTTGGGATCATACACGGGCTCTACAAGGTTCGGGTTAGGATATTCTCTGGTATAAATGGTTTTCGGCACCAGGGTTTCTGAATGGCGCTACTACGTTCTACTGGTCTCTTTCACTGGAGTCGCCAGGGTAAAGGTTTCAGCCAATTTAGATGTTTGGCCCACTGTTACCTTCAGGCGTTAAAACTATAGCTTTAATCATTTTCCCAGGGAAAATTTATTCAATTTCGTCCCCAACAACGGCGCTAGAATGTTAGCTCTCTGTAAACTTTGTTCAACTGAGAAAACGAATGACAGAGGCAACCTACAAACCAAATTTGAGTTTGGAAATTAGCCTTTTTTACTTGGAGAGGGATCTCTCTGGAGACTTCGTCTCTATACAAGATATGGCTTTAAACTATCGGCTAGATTTAACACCTTTAAACAATATTTTCTGGTTCTATTGGCGAAAGAAAGAAAGACCTTAGGCTATGGAGTCGATTTGAGAAAACGATAGAAACAAATGACTTAGTGACTGAACTTGAGAGGATAAAGGCTAAATAAACAACAGTCTTTCAGTTAAAAATCGTTGTGTGTGGTGAGAGAAAAACACATGAAGCAACTCAGAGCATCGCTGGGGATGAATTCAGAGTTCACTTAGAAGAAACATAGTCGTTTAAATGGCGCAAATCTAGAGCATCACGCGGTGAATTCTAGATTCGAAATCACGTTCTGATTTAGACAAAAAATACAGATATGAATATAAAGAATACGGGAAAGCACACACGCAAAGAGAGAATACAATACATCAAACTGCCATCGTTAGAATATTTTCGTCAAAACTTCAAGACCTTTGCATTAAGTTTCAATCAGATCAAAAGCTACATTTGATAGTCACTGTTTACACTGCTTTGCCAACCAACCTCGCTTACATTGAAAAGAAGGAATATATAGACAAGGGTGTGTCTCTCAAGCTACCCTGCGCTCTTCGTATGTCACTTTACTAAAAATAGAGATTGACTGTGCTTGATCGCACCATAACCACTCGTCTTTGCCACGACGGTCTGGTCATCAGCAAGATCTCGTCTTTAGAGAGTGATGTGTCGATGCTTTCCTTTGACAGGGTATCTGGATGATCAAGTGCTCTGTCAAACTCCTGCCACCCATTGTAATGGCCTTGATTTTTGTCACGCGATCGTTTGTCGGAGCATGCATGTGGAAGGTGACTGCAGATCGTCGCAGGTGTTTCCAAAATGATGACCTCAGTTAGGGAAACGACGCCTCTCTTCAAATTGTCCCATGTCCATGTACATCTGTCCTTTTAAATAGATGGGATTCCATCGTTGCGCGGGTATCTGTCAGAGTCCCTACCTCCCGGTAGGAAACAAGACGTGGGGAGACAAAATCTGCGCCACATCTGAGAAGACAAAAATGGAGTCGGTTAATCATGCTTCTAGTCTCGTTTGCATTTTTGATACCCGAAGCGTTCTCCTGAGAGACCAATTGCGCCTTTTCAGATTCATCACTTTCCTTTGCAGAACCGCGTTCCTTTTCAGCTTCTTTTGCGCGCTGGATAGATCCATGCTGAAGTTCTCCATGGTCGGTCCACATTCCTTGAAGTGATTTTCATTTCTTGCTTCTGACATCCTCTATGCCTCGTGCAGCTATATGATTGTATCTTACGCTTCCCTGAGATGCCTCTTGAGCTAAGTCACGTTTCCCTCATGGCCTTGTGATGTTGATGCTTCGAGGGTCTTCGCTGCTAAATGTTGTCTCAACTCCCTGTTCTCCTGATATAGCTCAACAATAGCGAGTTGCACTTGCTTCAGCTGCTGCGATGTTTCACGAATATTTGTGCCTTCAGTGTCTATCCTTCTTCGTCTCTTGCAGGCTTCTCGACTTGAGCCTTCAATAGGTTCCAACCGAATGGCACGCAAGAGTAACTCTTTGGCAGTCGACTTTGCGCACGGTTCTCTTGGGTCTCGGGCCTCCCCAGTTTCCTTTTTATTCCTTGGCCTGCCCTTTCTCCGGGGTATCGGCTATTGGGGGGATAAATCCTCCAATGAATTTCCTCCCTCCACGACCTTTCCTATTTCCGCCTTCATGCGGTGAGATGTCACTTTTTCCCCGGGTAGAGGGGAATCTCCTCTAGAGTCCATGGGGATGATGACTGTGAGTATAAACGAATCCTAGTTGTTTCCCAATCGCCTCAACTCCTCAACTATCAGTAATTTAATCAGCGATACATGAGATAGTTTCTTCTTCAGCTGGTTTTCTTCAGCCCGGACGCTGTCTGCCATTTCTCGGAGGCTTTTGTGCAAGAAGAAAGGAAGATTTAATGGTCTCCTTCCTGTGAAATGCATCAATAATTTGATGTGGTGTGAGTGTATTATGTCAAACCTTCTCTCGCAGGTGAAATACTTTCTAACCTCTCTCAGGAGCTTCCGAAAAGGCTCCTGCAGATATATGCTTGGAACGCCCGATTCGACTTTCCCATTTAAACAGTTTGGTTTGATGAAATCCTTGTAGCACCGCGCGTCCAAAGGCATGCCTGTAGACCACCTTTCACCACATGGAGGGATCTACGTTGTGGCTGATAAAGGTTCCTTTGTTACCTAGAAAGTGATTCCTACGATTACTGCGCGGAACCCGTCAAATCTGAGTGCAATCTGCTCCGCCAGTTTCACGTTGAATCCTTGGATTTTCCTACAAAATAACATGCATCCGACCTGTTCAAAAGGTTCTCTGACATCTGGATCTTCATTTACCAATGCCAAGTTTTGAGGTTCGGGCCCCACATTTCTGCTGCTTCGCGCGCCTTTCCTTATGTTCTGGGATGTTGCCATGGTACAACGCGCATTTGTTCTACACGCGGTGGATTTAGCATGGACCAAAGATGGTAAATCTTGATTGACCCAGATTTGTGACGCAGTTGAAGGAAATCGACCTTTCCATCCACGAGAAACTCAGGGCTTGCGGGAAGAATTACAGACAGAGCATAAACTTTGTTGGTGAATAGAATACACGCAGAGCGATCARAATTTATAATTGGGAGGGTGAGAGATGGAATCCTGCCAAGGGACACTGAATCCATGGTGACTGGAGGTTTCGAAGCAAGCTGAATATTTTTGCAGTACATCTATGCGACGGGTACACTTTSGGGTGTGTAAAGTACAACTGATAAGAGTTGCAAAGCATATGTGATACGAGTGCCGTGATTTTTCATTCTTTCTGACTTCATAATGAGATGATGATGGTCACTTCGTCTGCCGACGCGACTTCTATTTAACAACTTGCCTCGACCTTTGGTACGTAAAACCTTCTCTTCTGACAGGACTTGACTCTTTGGGAAAATACTTTTACCACTTACACATGTTTTGGTTATGACATCCCTTCCTGACTCCAAGGGCCAACCGACCACTTGTTGACTTCGACCTATTCGTTGTTCGGTGCTTGACCTCACACGCTTTGACACACTGACTCTAACACGACTAAGACTGACTCTAACTGGAAAAATTACGGTGCTAACACCAAGCACCCGACTACTACACAGTACCACCACCAAGCGCATAGATATCGATATGCCTTCCCATACTTGGATGAATGGGAAGGTGAGGTGTGACTCTTCCTCTTTCACCATTTAATACATATATTGATACAGAGGTAGTGATTTTGATATTTCAAAGAAAAATCCAGACAAGTAGTGTATTTGTGGTTAAAGTTCATCCAATGAAGATTACTACCTAAATCCCATGATTGCTCCAGGTTTTTTCTGTTATTTTTTTTTATCTGATTGAAGAATCGACTTGTGTGTTTTGCAGAGAGAATATCTTAAGGAAAGGGGGAAGCCATACATGGTAGCATGAGCCAAGTTTCCAAGGCAGCCATGCTTACATCTCAAACAATGCAACAATGAAGGTCATGCTTACATCTCAAACAATGCAGCAGTGAAGGCCATGCTTACATCTCAAACAACGCAGGAATGAGAGTTCGTTTCTAGGTAAAGAGATTCTATAAATACCAGCTTGCTCTTAAATCGACCCAACATGTCATTGATGTCGATACATGATTAGGTGATGCATTGTTATATTATCCGCTTGTCATCATTTTCCTTTTTATCGGCCTGTCATCATTTTCCAGAGCCGAGACGCATGAGATCACTATTGTTTGAAGTAAATACTTGTTATATATAAATGATGGAACTGAGAAGTACAATCGTATCCCCCAAATCTTATTGTAAAGTAGACAAGACAAAAATAGGGAGAAGATCTAGTTGTCATATTATGTTGAAGAAAAATAAAAGAGTATCCTTCCATGTCATCAGAGCAGCGAACTATGGATCAAATCGCCAATTTGAATCAAGTATAAATATCTCATTTACATAATTTCTAAATACATAAAGTTTATCGTCACTTGTAACCTTTGGCACCCATAATTGCCAATGATATCTTGTACTCGATTTTTTGTTTTTGTTTCTACAGGTAGTTGGAGCTTTGTGGATGCTAACATGATAGTTCTCAGAAAACAAGTATCGGAGATGAAAGCGCAGAAAGAGAACTACGAGCTTCAGGTAGAATGGATACAGTCATCTCGTTGTTTAACAATTACTATGAATTCTTGTTCTTCAGATCAAGAATCAACTCAGAAGCCCTTTCATACTCCAACACCATCCTCAGCCTTAGGTAGCTTACATGGAAGTTACCAAGTGGAAGTGAAGGGTTGTGGCAGATCATGACCCCTGCGTTAAATAATGTGACGACACCCCAACACCCCACCTCGACTACATTTTGCAGTGTCATATATCAAATATCGTGTAGTGTGAGATATCATATATAATGTTAGATATCATATCAATATCAGATATCATGCAATGTAAGCCTTCATATATCGTGCAGCGTGAGCCTTCCAAACCGACGAATCATAAATATTTATAAAATTGTTTATTAAAGTTATTTTTTTGCATCTAACAAATAGATAAAATAATTAACCTTCCACAAGAGCTAATTAAGTCTTATCGTGATGTTTTGACCAAGACGAATTTTGAAAAACATAAATAACAAATTTCAAAAAAGGATTTTCATTTTATGGAAATGAAATTTGATACATAATTTAAAAAAACTTTTGACAAAAACTAAAATTGCATAGCAAATAATATATAGTTTTTTAAAAACAGTGCAAAACACACCAATTAATGTAATTAATGTAGCAAAACATCCCTATTAATATGCAATCAACTAATTGAACTAATTAACGCAAAGCGAAAGCTAAAGTACATATAAATGTTTCCAACACCAAAATATGCAACATATCTAAAATCAATTATAATTTCTTATAGTTTAAGTCTGACATGGAAAGCCGTGACTATTGTTCCACTATTAGTTTGAAGTTTATACCCATGCACATAATTTGATTAAGGCTTGGTTCATTACAAACCTAGAGTTTGGACCCATAAAATTTGTAGAGCACTGACACTATCAGTTTCAAAGTAAAATGTTGAATGAATATTTATGAATCGTGTTGTTAGAGTTCTTATGATTTAATAGGACGAATATCTCGCCTTGTTCTATATATCTTGTACAGTTTCTATAGTCTACAAGATTTTGCCTTGTTCTATATCTCTTGTACAATTTCTGCAATTTGACTATAGCAATTGCTTCATTTCCCATGTTGGTGTCTTTGCTATTTGATTTGAAAACATTTGAACAATCAGAGGATGTCCTTATTTCAACATTTTTCAAACCTTGACTATTGTTAATTTTGTTATCTGGTTGTTGTTGAGTTTCACCAGTCTATTGCAGGTTAGAGAGCAGGTTTCCCATCTTATCACAAGAAGCATGGAGAATAGATAGAACCAGATAATTATGAAACAAGAAATTCAAACATGTGTCTCATGGATATGAACAAGTGGTGTAGGGATGGTTTGACATTTCAAGGAATCTTCAAAACTGGGTTTATTTACATAATTTTTCCCTTAGATTTTATGGACCCAGCTTTTAAAGTTTTAAAACGATTTCTTTGCATTTAGTATTTTTTATGGACCCAGCTTTTAAAGTTTTAAAACGATTTCTTTGCATTTAGTATTTTTTTTATCCTTCAAGCATATACATATGCACATTATAATAAATAATTATATTTTTTTTATAAAAAATGTTTCTGAACATTAAAATGAATATTACTAATATAATAATATTTTTTTATATAAAAAATGTTTTTGAGCATTAAAATAAATATTATCATATAATATTTTTTAAGTTTTTGTTTTAAATCGATATTTTAAATAAACTTTATTCAACTTTTTAAAGTATATAAAAATACTTTATTATATTCTATTAAAATTGGTTTCAAGGTAGCCAAATCATTCATGAAATTATATCCTCAAAGAAATGAATAGAATACGCTCGGTCAATAGCAGAAATAGATAACGTCGATAGCATTGTTGGACACACCATCCATATGGTGATAATTCATCGCAAAACAATGACATTAAATATGGACACATGTAAATTGCTGACAACTTGTCGAAGCAAAATTAGAGTAATTACAGAGTTATATCGATTGGAGAACTATTTTGATCAATCATTTGCTTAACGTTCTCCGCTGGTACTCTACTAAGCTAAGGTTTCCATGGATTAAAACATGTTGTCTGCTTTTGACACCAATTCTGGTACAAAGTCACCAAAGCTTCTTCCTTACTCATATGTCCACTAGAAAATATCTCGGACATATGTTTTACAGGTATCCTAACCTGTAGTGAAAGTTGCTCCCTTCGTGCATTATCTACATTAAGGATCGACTTCGCTTAACTGGTATCCAAGAAGGAAGACACTTTAGTCTCAATGGACCAGAATGGATATGAGAGAACAGATGCATTGCTTGCTTATGTGTTGGTCAAGCAGAATGCCCAAACAAATACCACTCGAAGCTTATGGAAATAAGAACTAAAATTCCACAATGTACAAACTTACTTTCAACACTATGAGAGGCCTGGGAAATGTTTAAATCTAAAGGAGAACTCCAACATCATGGAGCTTTAAAGTTTAGTGGATGTACAAAGTGAGAAGCATATGATAGGAAATACAAAAGATTGGGCACTGATGCCATTGAAGAGTCTTCACTCATTCATAAATATTCATTTTTCCATGGGTTTATAAATATTTCAAACACTATATCAATTTTTTTAATGTTGGAAAACATTTTTAACAGAGTTGTTATTTAAATTCCTATTTTTTAGATATGTTTTTCTATTCAATATTTAAACATTTTAAAGATGGTGTTTATTTAAATTTTCATATAGATGTTTTTAGTTTACATATAACACAACATAACATAGATCTTTAGAGTTTGTTTATTTTCTTTTTATTTAGTTTTTAATTTATAATTTTTTTATCCACTTTATAAGTGAAATATATATATATATATATATATATATATATATATATATATATATATATATATATATATATATATATATATATAATTTTATTTTATGTATTGAATTTTATTTTTTTAATTTTTTAAATTATTTCTCTAAAATAATTTTAAAATTTTTGTTTAAAAAGTTTTATATAAATGGTTTTACTTTATTATTATATTGTAAAATATAATAATTTAATATTAATTTATGTTTAGGTTATGTGTGTAATATTGTGGTTGTTTTTGTATTAATGGAAGAGTTTGTAATATTCCACACAAAATATGATATTTCAATCAAATAATACATTCTATAAAATTTACAAAAAAACATAAAATTATGCTTATATTTTGTGTAGCTTAAAATTACAGATTTCAAGTTTTAAAAAGAGGTTTTTTATTTGTCTTAAAAAGAGTTTCTCAAAATGTAAAGATTTTTTTACTTTTGTATGGATCATGAACACATAGTTTATGTAAAGCATTTGTAATTTTTTTTATGAAATACTAAAAGTTGTTTTCTTTAATAATAACTTAATTATTTTTTAAATTGTAAATCACCATGTAAAATATCCAAATAAAATTATTAGTAAAATTTGTGATGTTAAATATAGTCATATTTTTTAAATACATTATTTAAACAAACAAAATTACAATTTTGAGAATTTTAATACCTTAAAACAATGGCTCATCATAAATGTGACTATTATGATGATAGGGTGTTATTCATCCATATTCATGATCAAAATAGACATTGTGTACTGTAAACACCAACTTAAAATAATAAAAATATTGTATAAGTCTCTTTTAGAAAATTAATAATTTTTAATATTAAAAACATATCTCAATAAAATATTCACATTACCACTTAATGATAGTATAAAACAATACATAGCTTATCTTCCATTAAAAAATGTTTAAAATTTAAACATTTGTATAAAGAAAGAGAGATAGAATATGAATCTTCATGAATTTAAATATATATTGGTGTTAGACATACAATATCATTCAATAACTTACTCTTCATATTTTTATTAAAAAAAAATTACATATAGATTTTTAAATTCTTATAGGTCAAATACCCATTTTTATCATTAATAAAGATTTAAAAATAGAAATAAATGTTAGAGTAGCATTCAAATTTATTTTCATTAAGTCCATCCATTGGTGTGGAGTGCCTTTGAACAATTTCAAATTTAAATTCATCTCTTGGTGTAGTGGTGGCTCCAAATCTAAATTTAATTAGGTTTATGTGTTGCTTGGAGGTGGTTTGAATGGTTGAACAAACTTCAAATTTAAAACCATTGACACAATTGAAATTGACCTTTTGGTGAAACTTAAAATAACATTAAACACAAAGAGTGGATATAGTTAAACACTAAATAGTTTAAAAACCCTTATTGTATTTATCAATTAACTAAATAAAATGTAAACATAATCCTAAGGCAGGGACTAGCTAGCTGCTTTGCTCTTGTTATTATTGTTCTATCTTTTAAAATTTTATAAGTTATATAGATATTAATTACAATTTTTAGATTAAATGTTTTATTTGAACTAATAAGGATTAATTCTATAAATATGCATTAAGATATAACATAGGAAAAGATTTAACTAATGAAATACTGACAATAATTATTTTGTTTAAATCATTTTTTTTTCCTTGAAAAAAAAAACATAAATTTTATTTCAGAGACAAAATTTTGTAGAAATACATGTGGCCATGTATTTTTTCCAACAAAAAAAACCCTCCAGACATCAAAGAAATAAAACCTACTTGTCCCCAAAAGCAAAAATCAAGCTAGTATGATAAAGTTGTGGCATGTTGACATATGAGCCAACAATGAAGTTTCAAATGCTACATATGTGAGATCTGACCCATCTGAGTAATCATAAGCCTCAGAAAATATACATCCACAGTTTGACCTGTTCAAAATAAATATATACAAACTGAAAATGGTATAGCACCATCTAAATAGTCGAAGAACCTTCATCATAATATTTCTGATATCAAAGCATAAACTTAAAGAGTTTGACCACGAGGGCCTAACTGATCTATAAAGGGTTTGTGGAAAAACTCATAGTGGGATCCATCCTTCACTTTCATAATCATCCATTGCCCGTGATCTAGTTGTAGACTTTCTTTAGAGAGTGAATCTGCATTCATGTTGCACTCCATGTAGACATGTCGCAATGAGAAAGAGTCAAAAGTGTCGAGGATGTTGAAAAATTCATCAAGAATTGGAATGAGTCTAATACTGTGACATCTCTGTGATTTTCTGACCCAGTTTATGACTATCATGGAATCCCAAAAGTTATGAAGAGTTTTTATTCCCCTTTCCCCAACAAAAGTCAACAAGAGTTTTAGGGCCAACAGTTTTGCATAATTGTTTGTTCCTTTCTCTGGGCCCATTTGAATTTTA